>JASJOG010000253.1:155000-431786 GCA_030142905.1 Heliopora coerulea
AATATATCTTGAGTGAAACAATATACAGGCAGAGTGCTCGATACCGAAGTAGAGCAAAATATGAGAGAAGTGATAGACAGAACTCGGATTACTTCATAGAAACTTTTAATCAAGGCAAATTTGTTTCGTATGGCAAGCTAAGTTTGCCACACTCGTCAGGTGATAATCGCGTTTGTAGTGACATGCCAGAGAACTTGGTTACTTAAATGAAATATATTATAGCGTCACAGACTAAATAGGTGTCAGTTTACAATAGTGTTTACAGTTGAGTTATTGGTTGTATAATAGGAATATCTTTCTGTGTCTGCATGTAGTTATAAGTTCATTTCTTTTGTTGAGTGAGCTCAATTTCGGGTGGTAAATAATTAAAAATTTTTCATGAAGGCAAAGATTACAACGTTTTGTTTTGTTAGAATAAGCCTTACATTTCCTGAAGATTTTCCATTTGATTGAGTATGGGACATTTGATTCTTTTAAAGACCAGATGTATTTGCTAAGTTCTGTTGCATGTTTCTTGTTCGTATCTTTGAATGAACTGCGGTGGTTATTGAACCTGGTTTTGAATCTGCCTGCAGTGAGTCCAACGTACGTTTGAATTCCGTTGTTGTCTTCTCTGGTTACCGTCGCTTGGTAAACGATGCTTTCTGCTAGGCATTTTCCAGACAAAGGACAAGAAATTTTCTGTCGGCAGTTACATTCTCGGTTTTCGGTGTCGTCCGTTGTGGTTGTTTGCTGCGCTTTCGTGAGTAGAGATTTGTTGTGGGCAGAGATTATGTTGTGGAAATTTGGCATGCAGCTGTAACTGAGTTTGAGGGTGTTTCTGTTTAGGATTTTGTGCAGTGGATGGTCTGGTGGGAAGCATTCGTCGATGATTTTTAGAAATTTGTGGCCTATATTTGTTGCTGCGATGGAGTTGTATGGCGCATTAAACCATATGACGCGTCTCTACTTCGGTATCGAGCACTCTGCCTGTATATGGTTTCACTCAAGATATATTTGTCTATTTCGCTCCTTTACTGTTGAGCACTCTACTAACCATTATGGAACGTCTCAATCTTGGATACTCGACTAAGAACATACCGATCGCCGCACCAAAAGAGTACTTGAAATGCTTAATTGAAAAAACAGAATCCTTCCTCCGACGAGTTCGCTGGAAAGCCTACCATGATCTACATCCGACAGAAACTTCAACTAAAGAAACCTTTGGATTTAACTCGACCAAAATCCCACCACCAGTGAAAGAACTAAGCCAATTCGAAGACAAGATGCTTGCACTCATTCAAAACATCGATTTTAAAACTCAACGCGACGACTTCCAGAACAAGCTAGCACAGGACGCAAAGAAAATACGATCTGATGACAAGCTACTCGTTGCTGCTGACAAGACCACAAACTTCTACCGACTGGATGCTGCCTCATACAAACAATTACTCAACACCACAATTACAAAATCTTACAAGAAAACTCCCGACAACGCAAAAAGCAAGATCATATCATCCGAAAAGAAAATTGCTCAAAATCTCGACCTCGACAACAGAATCGACGCTCTTGCAACTAAAAATTCCTTCACCACGCTCATATCATCCGAAAAGAAAATTGCTCAAAATCTCGACCTCGACAACAGAATCGACGCTCTTGCAACTAAAAATTCCTTCATCACGCTAAAAGACCACAAACCCAACTTCAACAACAAGCCCACGTGCAGACTAATAAACCCATCAAAATCAGAAATCGGAATTATTAGCAAACAAATCCTCCAACGCATCAACTCCAAAATCGCCAATTCTAATCTCCAAAATCGC
This sequence comes from Heliopora coerulea, assembly GCA_030142905.1. Classification (NCBI taxonomy): domain Eukaryota; kingdom Metazoa; phylum Cnidaria; class Anthozoa; order Scleralcyonacea; family Helioporidae; genus Heliopora; species Heliopora coerulea. Next base: position 156,803 of record JASJOG010000253.1, read on the forward strand.
CAATCTCCAAAATCGCCAATAGTTGACTTCTACCCCTCGATACCTGAAAAATTATTTCTAGATGCCCTGACTTTTGCATCAAATCACGACGAAATAACCGAAGACGAGAAAAACATTATTATCCGGCCAAAGAAATCCATTCTCTTCGACGAAAACACAGCTTGGTGCAAGAAATCATCGACCTCGCTTTTTGACGTGACGATGGGTTCGTTTGACGAAGCAGAGACATGTGAAATTGTCGGCTCCTTGCTACTGTCAAAACTAACACCACTATATGACAACAACATCGGACTTTACAGAGACGACGGACTTGCTGCCTTTAACAAATCACCGAAAGAAAGTGAAAATATCAAGAAGCACATCTGCAAAACATTTAATGACCACGGCCTCAAGATCACCATTGAAGCTAACAAAAAATGCGTTAACTACCTCGACATCACACTAGACCTTAGATCCGCCACCGACAAACCATTTATGAAACCGGGAAACATACCGCAGTATATAAACAGCCGCAGCAATCATCCTCCTTCCATTCTACGCACCATACCTGAATCAATCAACAGAAGACTCTCCAAAATATCATCAGACAAAAAATCGTTTGATATAGCCATTCCGCCGTATCAGGAAGCCTTACAAAAAAGCGGATACAATCATACGCTAAAGTTTAATCCTAAACCCGCGAAACCAAAGCGTTCAAGAACCAGACGCGTCATATGGTTTAATGCGCCATACAACTCCATCGCAGCAACAAATATAGGCCACAAATTTCTAAAAATCATCGACGAATGCTTCCCACCAGACCATCCACTGCACAAAATCCTAAACAGAAACACCCTCAAACTCAGTTACAGCTGCATGCCAAATTTCCACAACATAATCTCTGCCCACAACAAATCTCTACTCACGAAAGCGCAGCAAACAACCACAACGGACGACACCGAAAACCGAGAATGTAACTGCCGACAGAAAATTTCTTGTCCTTTGTCTGGAAAATGCCTAGCAGAAAGCATCGTTTACCAAGCGACGGTAACCAGAGAAGACAACAACGGAATTCAAACGTACGTTGGACTCACTGCAGGCAGATTCAAAACCAGGTTCAATAACCACCGCAGTTCATTCAAAGATACGAACAAGAAACATGCAACAGAACTTAGCAAATACATCTGGTCTTTAAAAGAATCAAATGTCCCATACTCAATCAAATGGAAAATCTTCAGGAAATGTAAGGCTTATTCTAACAAAACAAAACGTTGTAATCTTTGCCTTCATGAAAAATTTTTAATTATTTACCACCCGAAATTGAGCTCACTCAACAAAAGAAATGAACTTATAACTACATGCAGACACAGAAAGATATTCCTATTATACAACCAATAACTCAACTGTAAACACTATTGTAAACTGACACCTATTTAGTCTGTGACGCTATAATATATTTCATTTAAGTAACCAAGTTCTCTGGCATGTCACTACAAACGCGATTATCACCTGACGAGTGTGGCAAACTTAGCTTGCCATACGAAACAAATTTGCCTTGATTAAAAGTTTCTATGAAGTAATCCGAGTTCTGTCTATCACTTCTCTTATATATACATATATATATATGTAAGTAAATTTCGTCTTACTAAGTGCAGATGTTTGTAAGCTTGGATATATGTATGATGAAAAGTTTGTTCTCAAGCTTTTATCTCAGAAAACTTCTGAGCTCCCCAACGGGAATCGAACCCGTGTCTCCCGATTACCGGTACGGTTGTTTTGCCACTACGCTATAGGGTCTCAGACGGCAAGCATGATGTTAATTAGGGACCTGGTTCGAAATATTGATATGCCTCTTTCGTACTTGAAAGCTGAACATACCTGTACTGTGATATTGTATGTAAGTAAATTTCACCTTACTAAGTGTAGATGTTTGTAAGCTTGGATATATGTATGATGAAAAGTTTGTTCTCAAGCTTTTTATTATATTTTTTTAATTTTTTTAATTATATTTTTATTTTTTTTATTATAACTATATATATAGATATATATAGATATATAGATATATATAGATATATATGTGCTCTCATGAAGTCCGAAAACATGAGAGCAACTTTTTGTGATAAACCTATGGCGGCATTTAGGAGACCTTGTAACTTGAGGGATGACTTAGTGAAATCTAGATTTAAACAATATACATACAACATACATATGTATGTGTATATGTATATGTATAAAATATTATATACAAGTACTTGTGAGTGCCTACTGCTATTGAGATATTTTGTATTTTTTCTAATGCTTGTGCAGTAGGTGTCACGGTTTGAAAAATGGTTTGTGACTTTTCACCAATTTTTAAAGCTCAGTTATGGAGATCATACTAAATAGTTGATAATAGCAGTAATAGATTTCTAGAGTTTAAGTTGAGATCTAATGTTACATCAAAGTTATGCCTCACTTACAAGAAATACAAACAATATCTCGTTATCTAAAATGATGGTTCCAATCTTTGATCTCATTTTCTAAATCTTGCATTATACATCTGCATTTATGTCAGATATTGTAATTGATAAAACCTTTCTCCAACCATCCAATTCAAATCATTGTCCCTTTGTAACAAGCTTGATAATTTATTCTAGTATCCTTTGGCATGTTCGTTAGCCCAAATGATCGTACAAAAAACATTCATATAAAAATACAAATTTTATGGCATTGACAATAATTCTGCAAAGACATATGACAAATTCCCAATACTAATACGTTCAAAAGATGTCACAACTGACCAAATATGCAAGAGAATCACAATTATTACAGTGTGTCAACCACACTGGAAAATCCTGATTTGTGATTTTGCTCAAATTTCTAAAATTACACTCATGAAAGTCATGATTTGATTTGTGAATCAAAAACCACGAATCATTATTTCCAACCTTGGGTGTTTGTAAATTCTAATTCCTCAGGAGGAGTGTGTCCTCGGAAAAATGCAGAGAGGTGCTAAGCTGGACAAAATTTACAGAGGCATTTTTCTGCTGACTGAAATTTTAACTTTTTAAAGGTGGAATGTTGACTCACTACAGAAGGGAACTTTCCATATTAACCTTAAACATCTATTCAATCCCATGGCTTGAAAACCAATTGGACAATTTGGCAATAAAGCAAACACTACCATTTATCACACAAGGAGCCTCATCTCCCTCTATTAAACATGATGATAGCCAATCACTTTACTTTGAAGTAATTCAGTAGTGCTTTCAGGATTTCTTTTAACAAAGATTCACTAGTTATTATACTATAGAGAATTAAACTGAAGCCTTATGCATAATAAACTAAACATCTATGTACACATCCTTCCTACTATTGTATGCTTGCAAAACTCAAACAAGCTTATAGTGTACTTCTTGTAGAGGTAACAATTGTACCCTCAGTCTTAGACAGTGAAAATTTATTCTGATGGTGAGACAATGGGATCTTTTAACCAACATCCTACTGTTGACCTCATAACTCCAGTATTGGGGTCTATGGACTGAAAATTATCAACAAAGAGTTAAAAAACTGCTAGTGTATGCGCTTTTTAACAATTATAAAAAAGGTGAAATAATTTTTGCTGTTATTTGCAATAAATTAGTCAAGTAAACTTAAGGTGACAAAGCTGAGGTGGATATATAATGCCAAAAACTGTAAAAGAATAAAAACAGAAATGGACTAGATAAAGTACCTCATATTCCGAAGTTTGGATAAGCAATAGTAGGTCATGGTATTGGTGAATCTGTTCGTGTCAAATTCACAAGAATTGCTGAACGGAAATAAACATGTAATTTTGACACACATATAACAATATGACGTTGCAGACCTACAGGGTTCGCACATTCCTGCTCAACAGCGGTTAGGCATACATGTCCAATCGTTTACGTGATTCCATTTATTTTGGTCGCCTGTGTACCCCAAGTACAACAGTCTTGAATACAAATTGCTATTTATAAAAACATACTGGCAATCCTGTATTTTAGCATCGGATTGGATTTGGGAAATAAAATAGTGTCGGATTCATTTTATGAAGAGCGCCGGATTCATTTTATACATAACCCTAACCCTAGCCCTAACCCTAGCCCTAACCCTAACCCTAATATGTTTTAATCCGGCGCTCTTCATAAAATGAATCCGACGCTATTTTATTTCCCAAATCCAATCCGACGCTAAAATACAGGATTGCCAAAATACTTTACTTGTACGTGATATAAGTCACTTATATACCTCAGAAGCGAGGTCGCCAGATCAACGAACAACGTAATTCATGTGAGTTAATAATGGTCGAGCAAGTGACCTCGACTATTTGTTAAAATAATAGCTGGATGTCAATAGCTGTTTCAAAACTGGAAACCTGTCTTTAAAATATCCAGTTCCAATGAATTCGAATTTCTTGGAACCCCACCTGACATTTTGAAGGCCAATGATTCTGTCCACAATGCTAAACAAGCTACCGAAGTGACAAGTGTATAATATCGAAACACCCAAACGAATTGTTAATCGTGAACATCGCATATCAAATATAGTCTTACGAATGAGTCGAGAAAAATACATATCATGAACACCAACTTGTTTATTTCGACTCAACGAAAGATTCACACCCCATAAGCACCAGAAAGAGAATTAGCTAAAACTCCTTGACATGTTCGAACAGAGCTACGAAATGGATCAGCAACATCTGGTCTTCCACTGAAGAAAACAGTCCACTAGTAGCAACAAAACACGTCACACGTACCTTTAACGTTATTACTAATACAAGACGAGTCTTCTAAATACATAAGTTGCCCACCAGAAACGTTTTAGTCACTCCTGTGTTCTTGTATGAGCGACTTTGTCCTCCTGTATCAGTTTACTTCCTCCCTTTCATTTATACTGCACTACGAAAAAGTACTTAAGAAGCCCCGCCCGGTCGTGACCATAGGGACAGGGAGTTATTGACAGGAAGTCTATAAGAGCTGACATATTAATGCATGCAGCAGGAAGATCACATTGGGCGCATGACTCAATGGGTTTGTTAGAGTTGTACTTTTGGAAACGGAAAGCTTGAAAGGAAATTCTGTCATGGAAATGAAATTCTACTTAATCTTGGAGTTTAAAAATTTCTAAAACTAGAAGCACGAATACAAAACTAATCCTCCCACATCATCATATCACATTCCTTGAGAATGTGAACGGAGTTGGCACGTTGTAAAGGTTGTCCACGAGTAGAAAATGTAAATTTAACGACCAAATCACTCATACTCGAACTAGAAACTTAAAAAACTCAAGTGTTAGCCGGATGTCATTAAAAGACAATGAAAATAAATTATTAAACTCGAAAACCTGCCGAGTACGGAGGCTGAGACCCTGCCCAACCACGAAAGTCTTGCTGAGAAGAATGATCGAGTAAGGGGATCACATGAACACTTTTCGAAACAACGACGACGCCTGATAGGAGTTCAATCGAGTGACCTATTGATGAAAACTGCTGGCTACACAGACATGAACACTTCTTTGGTAAATTACAAAATATACATAGCCATTGTACCACGCTGACGGTATTTTGAGGCTATATATAAGTAACCATTTGAGATGAAATTTAATTGGGAGTAAGGCGGTATACTAAGTTTCAAGTTTGATTTCGTCTCTTTTCCCATCTACTTCTGTTCACAGCCGGCAGAAATAGGGAGCGCCTGTACTGCGAGTTGCAAGTTTTCGTGTTGCTAATCTACGAGTTGCAAGTCTGCGAGTTGCGAGTAAACGAGATGCGGGTTTGCGTATTATACAGGACGCTTGCAAAAACATTGTGTGACTTACATGTCCTTTTGGTAAATATTTTTTACAGCATCTCTAAACTTTGGGATTCTCCAGCACTACAATTCAAGGTAGCTGGGCCAATACTATACAAGGTAAATTCCTGGGGCAGAAAGTGGTGGCCAGTCAAGTCAAAGGATTTAGTGAAATCAAGGAGAAATACATAATAAAGATCACAATGCATTATCTATGATATTAGGAAGGTATTCATAAATCATAGTCAAAGATATTTTGCATGAATGCTTAGATCTAAAACCGTGTTGGTGGTTAGAGATGATGTTATTCAGAACTTCTGAAAGCACAGCTAGAAAAGAAATTGGTTTAAAGATAACCATTACCGCCCTCTCCAGTTCTAGAATACAAAAATTCCTCTTGCTGTTTCCACTGTAATGCGTAAATGGCTCTTTGTGTTCTAAGATTACATAATTTTGCTATTTTAACTTCGACAACACAAGCTTCACTCCAATTGTTAAGTAGATATAACTACATATAATGGAACTGCTTCGATTACAGCTTGAAACAAATATCTCGGGCGTGCGCGCAAAAACTGCTTAGGCACTTTTTCACTTTTTTTTCTATTTATTTTCTTTTATTGTATGATAGTGTACTTAATTTATGTTGTTAGATCAAAAATTTATGAGCATAATGTACTTTAACTAGATTTTTTTAGCTTTTTTTTTTTTCAAAGTATTCGCATGCAGGTTTGCAGGCTAGCCTCTAGTAAACTCGCAAACTTATCGTAAACTCGCAAACGTAAATCGTATATTCTCGTATGCCAGGTAGGTCAAATGACGATGATAGACTCACAAGTTGACAACGTAAAAACGTGATCGTTGTAATTAACCCGGTAATTGTAGGACAAACCGATTCAAGCTCGTTTTAAAACTTTTCATAGAGGTCTACTTCGTAGGGTACTCGATACTTCACAAATAAATGCATAACTAGGAATAGAGAAACGCAACCACCCTCGCCCACCTTACCATCATACTCTTTGAGAATGCAATCGAAGTTAACGAGTTGTGAAAGTTGTCAAACAGCGTAATTTTTAAGTTTAACAGAAAAGTCCCCGTTATCATAATTGGAAATTGAATAAAAATTAAGTGTTCACCAAAAGTCGTTACAAAACGTTGAAATTAAAAATACCAGCTGACAACTTACCTAAAATTTTGTATTCACCACTCCGTTGAGACCCTCGTAACTTAGAAGTCTACTAGAGAAAACTGGATTTGTACTTTTTGCTCTTTGTAAAGACAGCATAAACGAAAAAGAATGAAACAGTCAAATACAGGGTTAGAACAAATAGAAGCCAATGGTGCAGGCAAGGCTTGAACCAGGCACTTCAAAATTGGCCCAAAAAGTTGCAGTGCCTAAGATCACTCGTATATGACACATGATACTTACTGATTCATATTTTATTTATATCTACCCATTCTGCCGCCAGGAATTTTGGACATTACTTCTTTCTCTATATCTAACTCTCTTTTCAAAGATGAAAAACGTTTCCTTTGCTTATGACAATTTGACTTCTTTTTCTGTCAATAGTTAAGTATGGCAAGTGGAGGGACGTTTGTGGCGAGGCAATGAGATCTTTATTTGAATCACCAAACGATACGAGATAACTCAGGGGCAGATCTAGGATTTTGTGAAAGGGGGGTTGCCAGGCCAGTTGGGGTTCAAAGTTTTTGAGAAGAGGGGGGTGGTCAACCAGGCCTTTGGTTATTCCAGTTTTTTAAAGGATGGTAGTTTCTTTATCACTAATACAAGGTGCACAATTAAAGAAAAAAAGATGCAAGTCAAGTTTATTATGTAAGCATGGAGATTATGGCGAGGAATCTCCACATTGTTGTGTGGCTCAAGGGGGGATGGGTTAAATCTCCTAAATCCCCCCTTCGATCAGCCACTGTAACTATGATTTACGAATCTCAATTGATGGCCAGTCTAGTAAGAAGTTCTTCTTTGTACTTCCTCTGTCTTTCGTTATCTCTTCTTTCAGCTCTGCTCTGCTGTGTTCTTTACTTGTTTATTGTTTTTTGCTGCCCTCTCTTGTTGGAGAACGAGCGTTTTCTTTTATCCTCTTTTGGTGGGCTATTACAGTTGACAGTGACTGACAGTTGGTAAGAATGGACGGGAACAAACCACATGCACTTGGACCAAGTCTTTTCCTTTATCAGATAAAGGCGTTGTTTGGAATGTGATGTGGTCATCTTCGATACTAAAAAAATATGATTTTTAACTAAACTGAACTAGTAAGATTGGAATGTAACAGTCTGCCTCATCGTTGTATCATCTGACAGTTTCATTTATAACATAAGCTCAAATCTTATGTTGGGTACATTACTGGATTTCAGTAATGTATCCAACATAAGTAGACTAGACTATATTAGGATTTAACAATACTAACTGTACCTTGACCTGGAAATTGGGTGGAGGAAATAAACCTTTTAAGGTACACTGATAGCATCGTTGATGACATTTTCGAGTAACTATTGTGCTACGATAAGACTTCCTAGTTACAGGATGAGATAATGACTATTTTAATCTCAACCCAGAAAAAGTTCAAACAAACATTACAGCTTTCACGATAAGACCTTCCAGATGTAGCTTTGGTGTTTTTTTCAAAACAAATTGCAATGGCATTCAATATATTGCTATTCAATTCATGACAACTTGTTTCATACACATTGCAGGCAACCAATGATGACGAAATGTGTTTCATAACAATTTTAATGCCTGCCACTGATTCGATTGAGTTCTTCCGTTGTTTCGTTCAACAGAGTTTTTCGCTTTCAGTCGTGGTCCTTACGTAGCTATTCCACTATTTCTTATGAATTTCAGACTGATTTTTCTTTTTCCCCGCTTTTCCAATCGCCCTTTTCCGTTTAGTGCTCAATGCTTTTAACAAAACCTGTCAAGATTAGAAGGGAAGTTTTCTTGCTTTCGTCATCGCTGCCACGGATATGCATCCTTCAATTCTTTCGTGGTTATTTATGTCCTGAAATCCGATCACATTGTCTTACATCATTTCCTTAAAAATTATTAACTTTATTCCTTCTGAGAGTATAGTTGCTAAGTAGTTCGAAGGCCGAAGTCTCTCGACCGAAGTCGAGTGAAATTTCATATTTTCATATATTAGTGAAATTTCGCTTATAATGATGTTGACCAACCTTTCGCCCGCCATTTCAGTGGCTCTATCTGTTCAGCTTTAGACATAAAAGTCTGCCTCACATCGCCGTATCTGATTTGGTAATGATAGCCGCAAGCTGGAAGTAAGGCGCCTTTTCATTTTCTTCAATTTCTCACCAGTTATTGTTTTTATTAGTCATGGGCTTTTCATATTTTCTTGTAGGTTCTTAATCCTCCCCCCCCAATTTTTTTTAATTTTCGACAATTGGTGTTTTTATCCAGCTTGGAAGAATAAAATCATTGAGCTTATCTGTTTTAGTCCTTTTCGTCTCACTATTCCCCTTCATTTATTGATGATTAAAATTTTACTTGTTAAGACTGCTTTTAAGCTGTGCAATCATTTTTATATTTATTTATTTATTTATTTATTCTGGTGTTCTCATAGGTCATGATGTAACTTAGTATCTTTAGTTAATATTTTCATCAAAATGAACTTATTTTAGAAATAGTTTGGCGCATTTAATTATATTCATATGTCAATTTGTGTACGAGTTTTTTTATTATCATTATAATTATCGTCCTTATCATTACTTTAATTATCTTTATACCATTTCTTCTAATATTTATTCGCAGAAAATAGTTTAATACAACAGGGCCCGAATTCTAATTGTAAATAACGAGTGAAAATAGACATAAAAAGCTTGTGAATTGCAAAAAAAGAGGTGTGTTAAACCCAGAATGTTGTGAATGTAGTTTGGCACGCTACAATTGGTAGTAGGAGATCATTTCAATCCATTGACCTCAGGGTTATGGGTCCAGCACGCTTTCCCTCCGCCACCCTGCTATTTGTGTTTCGGGATTTTAGAAACTGACGAGCTACTGCAATGAGAAATGGTCGGTACGAAGCGGAAAACGGTTTCCATACAAACATGAATGGAGATGTTTGTACCCTTGTACCACTGCCAATAATTATACCACCTAGAGACACAAAATTAATTTTCTCGCAGGTCAACTAAGGGTTCTGCTGAAGTGTTCTTTTCCGTCCATGACTTAAGAAAGAGGTGCACCGGTGGCCACGTTACTAGCGTCTACAACAAGAATAAAAGATTTAATCACATCAGGTTATCCCAGAGTCAGAGCTTTCATAAGATGCTCCTTCAGAGCATCAAATGACAATACACATTCTTTCCGTCGACTAAAATACCGCGTTCTTTTCAGTTAGTGTGTGCAAGAGTTTCGCAATATCTTCGAAACAAGGAATTAAAAAGATGATCATAAGTGTATAGTCCAAGAGAGTTTCGTCATTCTTTGGAGTTAGACGGTTGAGGCCAGGACTTGATTACTTCCACTTTTCTGGATCTGTCGAGATCCCATCTTTTTCAAGGGGCGAAAGGCGGGAGACCAGGTAGGTTGGGCTTTGCCAGCCTTGAGCTCCAACTCATCTAAGAGAAGGTAAACTCTGATTCCAAACCCGGATAGGTAGAGCTCGTTAAGTGGTGGCGCAACGAATAAAAGCAATTTTACATTTTTAAAATTTACATTAGAGCGAAAAATGTCAAATGGAGATTAAATAGTGACCAATATGGGATCAGAACCAATGGCAAAGGTCTCATGCCCAGCTGGTTTCCCGATAGTAAGTAGGAAGTGTCCGGAGGTGATCCTGCAACTTCCAGAATAAAATGGTCAAAAGAGGTAAACCGACGAGTTATCCGTAGTCGAATAAAGAGTGATCCTAGTTAAACAGGTTATCGAAAAGGAATGATGGACATATGGCGAAGACCTGTGATGTTTGAACTTAGTGAACAGAGACTTGCTGGATAAACAAGGGTAATTATTGTACCCGATTGGTTAACAAAAGTTGAATTCGTGAAGATGAAAAAAAGGGTTAACGCCTAAAAGGCGAAAGAAGTGGCCGTGTTGAATTTTGATGTGGGAAAACAAGTATTAAGAAAGGCTTAAGTGAAAAGGAGATTGAGATACTTCGTAAAAGAATTCGTTTTCAAAAGGAAAAAGTAATGTCTGTAGTAAATTAACTTAGAATATTTATTTACAACATAAACAATAGTAAATCAAAGCAAAAATAAGAAACTGCTTGAAGAATCTGACACTGGCTTCTTCGCTAATGAACGAATAATTTGTCAGTCAAAAAACAACAAGCAACAAAATTAATGTTCTCAAGCTGTGGGGTAATAAATTCTGACATTCAATTCATTACAGTACCGCCTAAAGCAATAATCAAGAACATTATAAAACAGTGATTGGAGCTGATTTAAATCAACTGAAGAAAGTAATCAAAAATGTTGAAACGGCAAACATTGAGACTAATAAACTTGGGAACAATTAAAGAAATATAGCAAGGATAAAATAAAGAACACTCCGAATAATATTGGCATCGATCTTGAAACTCAACATTTGAGTTAATGACAAGATGAGACTATCGCGAGATCGTAATATTTCGACTTAGTTTCAAAATCATCACCAGACTAGTAAGGATAACCTGGTATATATAGCAAACCAATATAAAAGGGGTAAGCGGTGTTATAAAAAGAAAAGAACGAAATAAAACGCATAATAGAAGAGTGATGGCTGAAATTGATAACAACTATCATGTAAAACTAAAAGGGGCAAAAGAAATTAAGAATTAAGAAATATGAGAATGGAAATGTGCGGTATTAGTAAATTCGGCTTTTCAAAATCAAACAGAAGAGGCTTTATGACGAACTTAATGGATGAGAAACAGTGCATTCAGCAGTGCCTGCAATGAATCTAGGAATTGTTGGAAATCGATCAGGGATAATCCTTTAGAGAACAGTAAAGATGCGGACTGATTCCATTACGTTAAGGAAGAAATTAAGGAAATTCATGAACGACAGAATGACATAAATATAGATCATAGTATGCTTAGAAGTGTTGAATTAGTATCCGGTTCCTTCACCAGTGTTAAATTAAGGGCTGTTATTAGCTCGGTAGAGTCCAGTGGCGGATTTAGGGGTATTCACATGAAGCACGCGAATAACGTAGATTTCACCAAATTTACACCCACTATTTTATTGTGCCTTGCTTAATTCGGTCATTGCTTCATGCAATTTCCATCGTAATTTCACGGGAATGGATCCCGTTTTATTCCAGATTCCAGAACCCTTTTCCAGTTTTTATGACGGCTAAATGAGCCTTCTGTTTTGATTTGCATAACAGCGGGTACCACCAGTAAGGCCATGAGCTGTGCACCACTTGAAGCACAATCTGGGCATTTGATTGGTGCCGAGAATCTGTGATCTTTACGATCGCTTATTGGCTGAAAAAATCGAATTTACACATTCCCATTGGTTTAAATTTGTGCATGTAGTGCACGGCAGCTTGTGCTACATGTGAAATATGATTGGTCCATTGGTTGAAGCAGCGAAGCACTTGCGATCAGCCACGAAATTCTGCTCTCGTGTGATACGGCAAGCTCCTATTTTGCAAATCTTCTGTATTGAAATCTGGAATTAATAGGATTCAGAATGTATTCCTATGAATCTGTTCAGTCTTTGCTGAAGTCTAACGACTTATCAATGATTAAACGCGCGTATAGCGATTTATTTGAACGAATAGACGTTTCAAAGTCTAAGTCAACCGACGAACTCCTCGCAGCTATGTTCAGTGAGGATCATGGTCTGGCTAGAGTCACACTTTAGGCGAGGTACGGGATCTTTATTGGTATCACCAAAACGAAATACAGAAACTAAGGTTTACTAGCAAGAAGTTCTTCTGACTCTAGGTTCTCTTCTTGGTGAGTAGCTTCGTTTTCTCTGCTCGTCTGCTTTCTTTGGCTCCTCTGCTGTTCGTTGGCTCTCTGCTGTTTGGGAAAGGAGCATCTCTTTTTATGCTTTCGGTGGGCAATTTTGGTTGACATTGACTGACAGTAGAAGTTGACCGATCAGATACAATCTGACCAAGTCTTTCGCTCTGCCAGGTGAAGGCGTTGTTTGGAATGTAACATGATTAATAAGGATGTTTGAAAAAGGTTTTTCGATACTAAACGTATATAGTTCTTTGTAAAATTATAACAGTAAAATCAGAATGTACTAGTTCTTATCTCAGTTATGTTATTTCACAGTTTCACATCGTATTTCAAGCTCAAATCTGATCTGAACAGGAATTACATCATATCTGGAATTCAGCAAAGTATTCAATCAACGTAGGATGGACTAATACAAACCAGAGCAAGGATTTAACAATACCAACTTGTACCTTGACCTTACATTTGATAACATAAACAAAAACCTTTTAAGCTAGATCAGTAACTAGTAATCATGACATTTTCGAGAGGATTAATCATGGTGCTGGTTACAAAAATAAGATAACAACTTCACATGTCTAAAACCAGACAAAACTCAAACGTTACAACTTTCGTGATGCGATTGTCTACCTATAATTTAGCAGCTATTTTCACAACAGACTACGTTGAAGTTTGATAAATTCCATTTAGTTCATAGTGACATAAATTGCAGACCGCCAAGTTAATGAAATGTGTGTTTCATAACAAAAGCAACTGACAAAGATACCTAGCTAATTGGAAAGCGCCACGGCAAGAGCGGCAAAAGGCACTTTGGTAAAAAAATGTTAATCGGATGCATGCAATAACAGGAAAACGACTGGAAGAGATTGTGCAGACTGGCCAAATTCCAGATTGCTAACAAAAAGACGAACGGTATTATGTGTTAAAGACCAGGAGCAAACAAATGTATAGCAAACAATTACCGATCCATCACATGTTTAACTGTATGATGAAAGATTTTCACCGGTATAATTGCAGAGATAATATATCAATATTTAGAGTGAAATCATTTATTTCCAGAAGAACAAAACGAGTGTAAAAGAAACTCGAAGGGAACGAAAGATAAAATATTAATCGATAAAACCATTATAAAAAATTGTAAGAGGAGGAAAACAAACCTTTCTATGGCCTGGATTGACTAAAGCAAAGCTTATGACATGGTAACCCACATGGCTCAGCGAATGTTTAGACATAAAATTGGTACAGCTGGCTATATAGAGAGCTTTATTGTCAATAGCATGCCTATAAATCGAAGATGATTTTAACTGTAGGGACAGAGGAATTGGGGGAGGTGAAGATCCGCAGAGGAATATTGCAACGGAATGAAATGCCAGCATTGTATTTTGTTTGATTCCAATGTGAGTAATACTTAGAACGTGTATGGCTCACGCGAAAGCGAATCAAGTTCTGTTTATGAATGATTTGTTGCTTTTTGTGAAAGAGGCGAAAATAAAATGGATTTACTCATGAAGACGGCACATCTAAGTAGGATATAAGAATGGAATTTGATGTGACAAAACGTGGAGCATTGGCACTTAGATATGAAATGTTGTTCATTATAAAGGAATTGATATGCCATGTAGCGACGCAATAAGAACGATTGATGATGAAAGGTACTAAAGGGGTATATGCAACGATTAAAAAAATTCTAAGGTCAAAGTTGAATGGAATGAATGTAATATGGGCAATCAGTAGTTGGGAAGTGACGTTGTTGAGGTACGAAGCAGGTGTACTCAGTTCGACGTAGAATAAACTATTTGATTTACATCAGAGGACACGACAGAAGATTGCTATTTAAAACGGCTTTTACCGAAAAAAGCAATGTGAACAGGCTTTACGTGAATAGGAAAGAAGGAGGAAGAGGATTAATAAGCAGTGAAGACCACCTGCAATGAGAGGTTTATTTACTTCCATGGTATGATAGGACAAAGGAAGAAACATTATATAACATTACAGAGAAATAGAAGATTAACCTGCAGACAGGGCCGGATTAAGACTTTGGGGGAATCTTCGAGTGTAATTTGTGTTACCTTTTCAGTTATTTTTACGATCACTCTAATACTTTGATCTTTACGTGTGATATCAGATATCTTTTTAACAGCCCAATGGCCACCCGGCCGCGGGCAGCCAGCCAACGACACACCAGGAGCATGATGCATCACACTTCCATTATAAAGCAGCTCTCCCTATCTCACATTTGTAAGGTAAGGTAACGACCAAATATTACTTGAAACGTCACAAACGGACAATGCTTTATTTTTCAATTTTAGGAAAATAAAATCTGTAGTCAGTGCGGAAGGCCCCTTAATGTTGCGGGCCCGGAGACCAAGCCCCTGTGGCCCCGCCCTTAATACACTGCTGTAAACAGATGTTAAATTCAGATGTAGCTCAACCAACTCATATTAGAAGAAAGCAGAGCTTAAACAGTCCGAAATGGGATACGCCAAGAAAAGCCATTACATGCACAAACATGTAGAGCAACAAAAGATTGAGCGATGAAGACTAATTGGGATTGCTTGAGATGTGCGTGTACAGTTAAAAAAGATTAACTCCATTTCATGTGATCGAATATGGATGCCAAGTATTCGTTGAATATACACTTCACTTCACTGGCATTACCACCAGTATATAAATACAAAACTCGAGGCTGGCATAATATACCGTTCTGTGTTAAACAAAACAAATATTCAATAAAAACAAACATTAGTCTAGGCGTCAAAACTATAAACGAAACGCTCTTAACTCTTTACCCACAATAGGGTCATATGTTACCCTAGTTTTGTTGATCTGGTTTGCAACCATGCCAAATCAAGCAAAATAGCGCAATTTCAATTCTTTGGGTATAACATTGTTAAAAATAACCCCAACTTACCAAACAAGCAACCAAAAGGAGCCCCAGTCTCTGCTTTTCCCCCAGCACCCCTCACAGGGACAGCGACTTCACGGAAGCGGTGTCTCAGCAGAGTCCACCCAGACCGGTCCACCCGCACGTGGATTCCAAGTGCATGGGTACGTTTCTTTTTATTATATACCCACAGTATAATCCCTCCTTTATAATCCCTTCAGTACAAACGCTTCTCTCGGTGTTCAATGAAGAAATCGCGCAGAATAACATTCTAAGTGGATTGACCTAAAACACCTCAAAAACAATTAGTCGGTAAAGGGTAATAACATGTTGATACTCCGTTTGGAACCTAATTTCGTGGCGGGTGAGATATGATGTCCCCATGGCGTTGTACATTTTTCCTTGGAACTATCAAAATCTATTTAAAAAAATAAGTTATCCTATATGTGACCTTGCCCCATACATGCCATAGTTTTTTTGTCAAATTGAAACGAATGCCCCAAAACATTCAGCCAAAATGCGCATTACGTTAATTGTGAAACCATGAAGCCTCTTTCGTTCCTTCAAACAGAAGTTGCAACCAACTAATGAAAGCCCATGACTTAAATTGACACTGTTGTGAATGCCATTTTAGACTTTTCAATTAAGTTTCATTAAACATCCTTTTTCAGACTTTGATTTTATACGACACTATCAAATTAGATGACGCAAACCATTCAAAAAACACAAGTGAAAGTTTCAATTCAGATGAATGGAAATAATTTATAACCAACACCTTTGATGATGACCTGATCTTACAAGTCAAGGGTTTAACTTGCCAACACAAATACACGGTGCTCTCACAAAACATTTTTGATAATCTTTACTTTATTTCGTAACCCATTTAGGTGACATAACAAGGTTGAAGACTCGCAACAACGGCCAGACAAAGTGTGCCATAGATTGTCAGTTTTACTCAGTCCTCCGAATTTAAAGTAACGAAGGATATGGTGGCCACGCTGGTATAAATAAGGTCAGAAAGTTAAAAACATATGTTGCTCATACTGGTACGCTTATATGCTGAAATACATCTAACAAAAGTCAAATATTCCACCCAAAACTTTAAAGCCGAAGAGTATATTAAACCAATAAAAAAACTTATGTTACACTGTCGATCCATTTTTCCAATTTCAATTTTCCCTTAATCAGTTCTGTGGAACAAGGAAGCCTTCACAGCTTAAACATAATTTAATGATTGATAGTTGTTATCATTGTTTTCTCTGACGTTATTTAATCCTTGGTAGCTGGGCTCATTTTCAACAATTACCTCATCGTTTCTGACATTTCTCGAGTTTACTCTCAGAGATTGATAATTATCTTCAACATCTCTCCTTCTCACGTCCAGTTCTTGATAGGCAGAGATAGTTTCTTTTTCTTCGCGATATGTCTCAGGGACGGTATGTGGTTCAGGTTTAGAATTATCACCTCTATTATTTAACCTGTGACACAAACACTGCACGATATAGATGAATATCATCCCCATAAATATGCCACAGACCAATGTTCCAACGAATACATACCATTCTGTTCCAGAAGTGCCATTTTCAAATTTCGAATTTTCTGAAGAAAAGAAAATGAAACTCGGCAATCATTATAAAAGAAAACTACAGACCTTCGTATTCCACCAGCTAGAGCAGAATAACCAGGTTCCTAGGCTCGGCCGAATTTTTTTTTTTCACTCTTAGAAAACGGGAATGATTCTAGACATGTACCATAGGTACCGTAGCACAGTAGCAACAGAACAACCCAATGAGGCTGGAAGATCAGACACCTACCCTTACAAACCTTAGCCTGTACTGTACTGCGCCGAAATCCGTCTAAACCAGACGGTTTAGACGGATTTCGGCGCAGTCTAATAAACCACTGCTCTAAATCAACAATTAAACTGTAATCTAAGAAAAAAATTGCTATGCTTGCCAATACCCAACAACTGTGTAAATTTTTGTGTTAGGTCGAAAACAAAGTTAGGCATTTCATCCCGTGATCACTCTGTAAATATACTTCATGGTGTAGCGTTTTATTTTTTAACTCTTCACCCACATATAGGGTCATGTTGAACCTACTTTGGTTGTTCTGGTTTTCAACAATGCCAAATCGACAAATTAAGCAAAACAGCGCAATTTCAAATTTATTAGATATAACATTGTCGAAAAACTAAAAAAGCTCCTCACCCCTGTACCCCTCACGGGGACGGCGAGATCAAGGGAGAAGTGTATCTGCAGAGTCCCACCCACACCGGTCTACCTGCAGGTGGGCCTCAAGTGTATGGGTACGTTCCTTTTTGTTATATACCCACAATATAGTCTCATGTGAGTAGGCTTTTATCGATTGTGCTTGCACATTTTTGGCATAATTTGGGAAAACGAGCACATTTTTGCCATTTTTTGTGGAAGTAGCACTGCTAGCATAAATGGCATATTTTTATCAGTTACAGAGCACATTACTATGGCCATAACTCTCCAGTAAGTCACGTTTTGCTTATATTGAGTTAATTTATAAGCTTTGTTCAGTCTTGTTAAATTCTGTCTCTTAGTGGGCCTTAGTCTAGGCGCCTGTAGTTCACCGGAACTTTAGTTCTGCTCCAGCCCACGCTCTCAAAGTCAAAACAAAATGGTTAAATTTAACTGAACTGCTGTTATATGTTTTTTCCCAATCATTCTGCCGATTCAATGAATGTTCTTTAACTTGATTAATTGCAAGCAAGTGTAATACAGGAGGGAACTTTTTGAGGGCAACCTCCATGATAGCAAGCCGTTAGTGCAGTTTTGTGTTGTATTTAAAACATTTCACGAGATAAGGAGCAATCTATTACAAGCTAGACAACGTTGCGAACATTGACATGTTTTGCTTTCTTTACTACATGAAAAACGAGTACTTAATTTCGATTTTTTAAAGTTAATTTGTGAAAGAATGATTTCAGAAAAAGAAGCATAATTTTGAAAAACGAGCGTAATTTTAGCATAATTTTGAATAAAAACGAGCAGTGCTAGTAGCATAAAGTACTACTTTTATCAGCACAATCGATAGAAGCCTACATGTGAGGCACTTCTCTCAGTCGTAAATGACGAAACCGCACAGAATCGCTTTCTAAGTGGATTGACCCAAAACACCTCCAAAATAATTGGTCCATAAAAGGTTTAAAGACAACTTGCCCAAGCACCACTTCATGGGAGGACGCCATCCTTGTTACGGTATTGCGGACGATGCCGTCCTACTTTATACTTTTTCATACCCTATTTATACCTGTAGCATTTGAATAATTTGAAGTTACTTCGGTTGGAGAGGTCATTGAATCACGGAAGTCGTCTGTCACGTTCAAGTACAAACTTTCGGACACACTTCCCAGGTAATTTTTTGCCGAGCATTCATACCATCCAGCGTAGCTATAATTTACTTTATGGACTGTTTTCACTCCACTGACAACTCCTGTGAGCTTCATTCCATTAAATAACATGATATGTTCAAGAGGTAGTGGACTGTGCCACACATATAATTGTCACTTTCTGACCAAAAGTGGCGATGTTTTTGTCTCGATTAGTTTGAAAGAAAACGATCGTCGGTTTAGCTACACAAGAGGAAAGAACGATGGTCACAAAATACGCCAGACAAACAATACGTAAATCAAACAAGAATTAAAAATTTGCTTTGAGAAATAAAATTATACTTTACTTAGGAATAACTCAGGTCTGGAGTTTCTGAATGTCCAGAAAATAGAGGGTTCACTATATAAATCAAAGTTGGAATTGTGTGATACTTATGCGAAAACAGGGACTAATTATGTAAGATTAAAACGATTTACAAGTGGCACACCATAATTAGGTTAGTAGTCAGGCATTTTATAATGGTCACCAGTTGTGTAACTCCTCCCACTCACTGCCTTCCTGTCAATACACTGACAGTCTGCAGCGATTTAACATGTCCACAAAGATTTCTTTCAACGTTTCCAATTATTTTCTTATCCCATCTCAATTTCATGTCCAATGAAGTCTTTAGGAATTAATGACACCTTTGAAGCAGTGGTCTTCAAAATAATGACTACCACCCTGCCAACTTAACTAACATCACCTACATGTTCATTGTGAGCGACGCTTAGGTAGGCCGTGATCAGTAGCTCGCGACGCGTTGGCTCTATAGGCACTTCTAGATGCCGACATTTTATACTTGTAACAGGACGCAAGTGATTCTTGAAGCATGTATGTAAATGAACACAAGAAATAGACGAGAAAAATGCATGGACGTTATTGAACAAACAGGATAATACATTCTTCACCAAAACCTTGTCCTGGCATTTTGACTGCCTTCCCTCTGGTTTGCTAGTTAAGTCTACACAACTATCGTAAATTCGTATTAGCGCAAAATACTTCGCGTATGTGCCTACATCAGAAGTGTGGTAAAATAGGCGTGATGATGGTGGATTAAATTCAGGTCGATTGCTTTATATTATCAGCCATAATATATGCATCTATTCTTACGCTGTTAATTTAATACTAAAGCTAAAACTTGAGCCTTTCTCGCGAGATGTGAATGAAACTACTCTCATGCAAGGAAACACATGTGGTGATATCAGCTGACCTGCAGTCACGGGGATTACGCATAACGCGAATTATGCATAACCCGCAATCCACTATGCAGTTACCTACTTGCCACTTGCAGCTATGCATTTTGTTTGCCGCAACTGTTCTTTATATTTGCTGCTTGTGAATTATTTTGTTTGCAGCAACTCTGAATTAATTGCAACCATCTTTTTTCTTGTTACATCGACATCTTGTCATTTGAAGCAAACGTCCCTAATTTATGTAATCATAATTTGTTTGCAGAAACACTCCGATTTAAAACATGTCCCCAACGCGCGATCATAAGAACTTTACATTGGCATGAAGTTCCTTTTGTCTAACAGAATTAATGCTAAGAACATGCAGTTTGATTTGTTCAGTTTTGGGGTGCAGTAGTTTTGTATGCCTTACCGGTTTACAAAAATACAATTTGGATAGAAAACGAATCTGTACGGAAGATGGCTCTCCCGATTTGGTATCTTGCTGTCCGTTATAATGATGCCCATATTTATCAGGTTGTTCCTACTTGATGTCAGCCCCTCTGACATGTGTCCACGGACATTGTACAAAAGTTCTTCACCATCTTCCTGCCGACATAATGTGTTGTATTTCAACACAGAAGTAATATCATTGGCCAAACTTTGAGTAATCTTCCTTAACTTTCGCGTATCATGATTCTGCTGTGCTATTTTAAACGTAACTTTTCCAGCTGTTTTATCTTTGTTGGACCAGTATTTCATTCTGTCATTGTAATTAAGTCTTTTGTAATCACCCCGCTCTTAAGTTTCCTTTCCTTTCATCCAGTTTTCAGCAGTCTTTAATTGGTTTGCTTCAAGTAGTTATCAAGGTTTAGCTCGCAATTCTAATGTTGTACAATCCTCCATACAGATTAGACCTCGTTCACCTTCACTGCTGAGGAGATACAGACGGTTAACATTTGCTCCTGGATAGAGTGCCCTGTGGGGAGCAAGCAGCATTCTGGTTTTTCGATCAAAGTTCGACAACTCAACCCCAGTCCACCTGACCCTTTCACCGCTGAACCGCACTGGCTTTGCAGCCCAGTTATTGATAGTTCACACATAGTTTCATACGTTATTATGGCTTAAAAAGTTTTGAATGATGCTTAAGTCGTTCTGTTAATATCCGATCTGTCATCCTCTTCAGGATGATCGTGAAGATGAGATTCCCGCTTAATCCTTTAATGCCCAGAATCCGATATAAAAGACACAAATAACTTTAAGGAATTAATACCACCTTCTTCGAACGTTTACCGTTGCTTAACATCGGGAAGGTCTTACCCAACTTCTTTCAGACTATAACACCCTTCATCACAAATGCTAAGCATTTAGATATACCAAAATTTATCCCATTGTCTTCATCGAACACTCCAAGTGTTTGTGTTTCTGGATACTACGCAAACAGTTACACATCAACCACGAACAATAAATGTTTAATCCTGACCTTCCTCAAAATTTTATAACGAGCAATAGCCTTAC
The DNA here is from genome assembly GCA_030142905.1 of Heliopora coerulea. NCBI lineage: Eukaryota > Metazoa > Cnidaria > Anthozoa > Scleralcyonacea > Helioporidae > Heliopora > Heliopora coerulea. The sequence continues at coordinate 178,472 of JASJOG010000253.1, forward strand.
TTCTTCGTTCAATGTTTCTTCCCATCAAACATTGCTACTAAAAAGAGAAAAGGCGACACAGAATCACTCTAAACTTTTCTCCCTCAAGTCCTCCCTGTTTTAAGCGAGTTGCGTTATCCGACTCTTTATTCTTACGCTGACGAGTGTTTAGATGTTTTTCATTCCCGCTATTGTTTGTAATGAGGCAGTGAGCTTTCAGTTGTCTTTTAGTCAATCTAGGTAATAACAAGACTGGTCTTTCTCTTACATGCACTCTTCTTTTTCTATTGTTAAGTGGTCCTTGGTTCCCCGATTCCAATTTCCCCTAACTCCAGCCTTTATGCTCATCATCGAAACCATCGTGTAGTTCCACATGGTCGTAAAGTATATCCGATATTACCCGGTCAGCCAATTCCACATAAAAGGCTTAGGGTCAGTAACTGTATGCATGCATCCATTCATTTTGCTGGATTTTTGTTAACAAGTACAGTTGGCCTAAGGTTCACGCACCCCCCTTCCCTGACCATCAGTGCAACTATCATGAAACTGTTTAGCTATTCTAATTGGGGATATTTTTGAGTGGTTTTTTGTAAGTTGGTTACGAACATGGATAATTCGCGTCTCCAGGTTATTTCAATTTATTTAAATATGCAACCCCCAAATAATCTACAACTGGTTCCACCAACACTTTATTCAAGTTTTTCATAGAATTCGTCTCGGATTAGTTTCTAATAATCTTGTCTGTTTGTATATTCTAATTCTACCTATATATCTTTCTATTTCAGATGCTTTGGATATCTTTACCATTCATTTCGCCCTTACCGGCTTCATCAAATAAATCTAGATCTTTCCTAAGTTTATTTATTTAACCTTGAAGCATTCGCTTTGCAGATTTTTCTTATTCTTCTTTTATTTAATCTAATTCCTAGCCCTTCAGTTAGCACTACAGGACTTGCATGATTTAGGTTATTGGTTCTCTAGATATTATCCTGTCTCGATTTTGATAGCCGCGTCAATTATCCTCAGTTAATTTCAACCTTTCTTGCATTCCTTCTTTTCGCCACCCATTTTCAACGATGGTAGTTTCTCGTCCATATTTGTTAATATCTTTAATTCATTAAGTCTGTCGCAAAAGATCTTGATTCTTCTGGATCATTTCCATCCATAAAATTTTCCGCTGGAAATTCTGTTATTTCGGGTGGGTGCGAGGATTAAAAAAAAAACCCACAAAAAAAACAACAAAAGAAAAAAAACCCCAAAAAACAAAAAAGGAAAAAACAAACAAAAATAAGAGAAAACTTGCAACCTATATCATTCCTTACCACAAACCTAACACTGTAGAGTTACTTTGCCCGTCAACCCTTCTTCTTTTCTCATGTTCGACCAAGGCAAAATGCTCACTCCTAAGGAAAACTGTTTCGTGATCTACTAGCATTTGCTCGGTCACAATAAACAATCTTTTTTGTTCCTTTTTTTGTTCTTTTTTTGTTCATGAGTTGAACACAGATTTTAGTGGGGCAGAGATTGCAAACGTGATTGGAAAGATAAAGTAGAAAATTTTTATTTTTTTTTTTTAAGTAGTGAGTTTTTAACCCTTAGGGGTTTTGTAATTTTTTCAGAAATAGTATTTTGTAAATAACTTTCTGTTTTAGTAAAGTATATGAGGATTCTGATTAAAATTTTTTATACGATATTTTTTGTTCCAGGTCTTCATCATTCTTTGCATGTCGTAACCGATTTTCTCTAACATACTTCGCATTTAATATTTAATCAAAATTCTGTTTTTCCTTACAAACTATTTTTGGCGTCTCGTTATAGCAGTAGTTTGATAACGATCACGCGATGTCTGGTTTATCATGAAGCCCTCTTCTGAGAGACAGGATACTTGGCAATCGTAATTGGCTCCAGCCCCATTTGTCTTACTGAGATTAACTATTGGCTTCCATTTCATTTCAAACAGATATATTTTGTGATACAAATACTTATTGTTAATCTATAGGAGGGATTTTAACTTTGGAAGATTGATCACTTGTCTGAGCTGGCGATCTGAGCTGTCGAATATCCTCTGACCCTTTGATTACGTTGTTGTAATCCTAACCTAAATGGAGGCGTCTATGAAACCTTCAGCACTTGCAAAAACTCTGCACTTGTCTTGAATCCACATCTTGCCTTTTAACTTTTGAAAGTTTAATGGTGCAAAAAACAAGAAAAGTATGAAGTGAATGGGAGAAACATTCCGCTGAATTTTTCATTGTCGCCTAGACAGCCAATGGTAAAGTACGAGTATCCAGCCTGAGCATTCGTATAAAGCTGCGGCACCTTCCAAATATCTCTTACCCATAACCGAAGAAATCTTGCAAGTCCCCGCCAACGTTAAGGTTTCTAGTAAAGTGGAAATGAAGGATGGTCTCCAATAAACCGAAATAAACGAGGAATCGAGTAAAGTTGACAACTTTCTCGGACGTTATCGCTGGCAGAGAATGCCCCCTCGAAAGTGTTGTAATCAGCCAGTTACTCCTGGGTGGAAAAAATTAGAAAAATTTCGTCAAGATGAGTTTCGAACGTAAACCGCGAGCAAAACTGTATAAGATCCAGAGGCTCGTCTTGAGGCCTCTTGTGGGATCAAAGAAAAGTCTTGGTTGATCGAATCCTGCACTACTTTGGCCACAGATTTTAAGCCTGATTTTTCATTTAGTTCTCAAAAGGAATATCAAAGCCCAGCAAAATATCTTTACGAAAGCCATCGAGTCGGACACAGAAGTAAATAGTAATATTTAATAAAGTTCTAACGTTTCGTTGTATTAATCACAACATCATCAGAGAATAATTTACATACTGCCTAAAGCCTAAGTATATATAGTTACAAGGTGTAATAATATTCAAGCATTAACCAATCAGAGGACGTACTAAAAATAAAAGTTACAGGTATAAGAACACAAACAACATGGAATAGTAAAGAAAAAATTATAAAGGAAAAATTATAAAAGGAAAAGTGGTGCTGAGCCAATATTGGCATTTAGAGAGGGTTTATAATTTCGAATGAGTAGACTTTCTCGTAAGAGAAGTTCGGACTCAAAAGGACAGGAAGAAAGGATTTTAAAGTCATCAAAGGAGACTGGGTGACCCGTGTCACGGTGGTGTGAAAGAATACTTGTGAGGGGAGGGTTAGTGGTGTGAAAGTATTCTTTCACACCACCGTGACACGGGTCACCCAGTCTCCTTTGATGACTTTAAAATCCTTTCTTCCTGTCCTTTTGAGTCCGAACTTCTCTTACGAGAAAGTCTACTCATTCGAAATTATAAACCCTCTCTAAATGCCAATATTGGCTCAGCACCACTTTTCCTTTTATAATTTTTCCTTTATAATTTTTTCTTTACTATTCCATGTTGTTTGTGTTCTTATACCTGTAACTTTTATTTTTAGTACGTCCTCTGATTGGTTAATGCTTGAATATTATTACACCTTGTAACTATATATACTTAGGCTTTAGGCAGTATGTAAATTATTCTCTGATGATGTTGTGATTAATACAACGAAACGTTAGAACTTTATTAAATATTACTATTTACTTCTGTGTCCGACTCGATGGCTTTCGTAAAGATATTTTGCTGGGCTTTGATATTCCTTTTGAGATTACGTTTTCCGCCTGGTCAATCCATAGCTGATGTTTCATTTAGTTAATCACATTTTTTTGGTTGCAAAATCACGTTGCCCAGCGGATTTCCAACTTGTTGAAATTTCCTGTTTGTTTCTTCATGTTTCCTCGATTTTTCCTCCTCAACCCTTAGTTTCCCTTTATATCAACATATATACGTTATTTATCGTTCTATTTTTCTTTCTTTCTTATTGCTTTCCTCGTTTTCCCCTCATTTTTAACTCAATTTTTCCTCACTGATTTGCTCCTCTACCTCTGGAATCGCACCAGCAGCACAGAATTTCCACGAGAAACTGAACCAGAATCTAGAACAATTAGCCCTTTCAGGTCCATGCCCGATTTCGATATTTTACTTTGGCTAATACCAGACGATTTTGCTCGTCAAGGGAAGACGTCTTGGACATGAAAGGGGTTACAAGGGGTGTATACCATAGCAGACAATATTCTCATAACTAGCCAAGGACACAACTCGAAATGAGATCACGATTCCAACTTACCTGGCCTGCATCAAAAGTATCGAGAAAGAAATTTTAAGCCACATAAAACGAAAGAATGCTGAAGCAGTTAGGTTACTTGTCAGTATAGCAATGTACCTCTCGTAGCCCCTGAACAGGCTGTACTATGGGTGCGGCCCTTACAGAAAATTGACCCGCAAGGATATGGACACCGCAGTATGAAGATGTGTTTGAAAAGATCGCGAAATTTGTTTCCACTGCAACTATATTGAGATATTTGAACTCAAGTGACCCAACAAAGGACCACGTGATGCTTCATCCGCTGGATTAGAACTTGCCCTTATACGGAAAGGCCAGCCAATAACGTCTGCTAGTAGAGCTTTTTACTCATCAGAAAGAAGGTACTCTCCAATTGGGAGAGAACTGCTCGCTCGAGTATTTGGCCTTCAACACAATCAATTCATCAGCAAACCGATAGAAAAAGGAAGTAGAATAGAGGAGCGACGACAGGCCACTAATCTTAACTTCAAGGAAAACTCTGTCAACTGCCGTGAAACGTTTACAAAGACGTTAATCGTACTACGAGAGTATGATGTTGAAATCTGTTACAGACCTGGTAAAAAAAAAATTATGTCTCCAATGCTTTCTAAAAAGCCCATCTGAAATCCTACAAAAGATCAACGGCGGAAGAAGATATTAAGCGTGACCACACCACGTAAGTTTTACCAATATCGGAACCTCCAATTCTGCAATTGCAGAATGAGACTGCAAGCAGTCACATTTCGTATTTTATGCTGGGCTTTAGTATTTGTTACATCTGGCTGATGTTCCAGTGTGTGCTTCATGAACGGTAAGTTAGAGCAAGATGTTGAGCAGTTAAAACTAAATTTACAAACATACACAAGGTGCTATCAGCCTAAGATTGACCTCTTCTTCACTAACCACAGCCGATAAAGGATCGGGATAATTTGTTGTTGGTACGTTTTCTCGAACAAAATGTCGACTGCGTGTTTAGCTGCACTTCGGGCAATTAAATAATTTACCGCGATGATCCACTACATTGTTGAGATTTCGTTTCAATTTTTTCTTAAGGAAGACGAATAAAATGCATTGGATAAAAAAGTATAACGAGAATCATTTTAAAACGCATCTTTTTGTGGCAACCATATTGACTTACACTTTGCAATGTCCGCAATTTTTGCGTTTTTTCACAGTTTTGATCAAGTGACACTACAAGTGCTTTTTAGCCTCGAAGTGGTGAATTCATTCATGGCGCATATTCGCTTCTCATCTTGCGCGTTTTCAAGGGAGAATGCATTCTTGCAGTTAAAGTAAAAATACATCTAGATGCATCCTGTAATTTATTTTTGTCATCATATAGCCAATCATTTTTGTAAAAAGCATAACGAAAATCTCATCTAAGCACATTTTTATTATGACTTTTAAAATTTCTTCTTTGATCAAGCTGTGAATCTTTTCTCGTTACCAGAATTTGAAAGCACGCGAACACATGGCACTGATAACTTATCTCAACACAAAGTACTTCAAAGCTTAACAATTTCTAACGTCTAATTGGTAGCTGGTCAATTAATCTGTATGTATAGGAGTGTTTGATATTTGGTGATAGATCACAGTGCAGGTCTTCCATAAGAACTTTTTTGTTTATTTTTATCATCTAAATCATTTGAAAAGCCTTCAAAGATATTCATGTAGTCAGATCCCGGCTTCAGCTTTCGGCAAATTGCGATAATTTTCACAGGTTTCGATTTTGGTTCGACAGTTTCAACATATCTAGCCTCCAATTTATCTAGAACCAAATGTCTTTTGTTAATCATGTTAAATGCTCTTCTAACATAAAGAGTTACAGCTCCCCAAGATTGGAGCTGTCCTCCCTAAACAATCCGTAGCCAAGAATGTTGATTTGAGATCAATGACCTCATCATCATCTACTGTATTATCTAATCTGGTCTCATTTACACTGAGTGCATCAACAGGACTGATTGGAATGAAAAAGTTAAATCAGAATATTTAAGTAAAGAAGCGATATTTTCATGGACCAGATGGAATCGTTCTAAATTATCTAATGTCTTCAAAGGCGTGGAGTTTCTATATAATTCTATGTAACATCTCTCTCATTCATAATTCATGAACTTAGTGAAAACATTTATGAAGAAGTGCCACAAACTGGACTGTGCTCATCCATCAAGTGCCATTTATTCTTCCTTTTCAGAGAATAACAAAACAATAGATAAGGAGTTTACTTTACTTTAACAAAGCAAAAAAGAATAGCCGAGTCATTGCCAAGCAGTTTAACGAGATCATGCGATTGAAAGAACTTTACGCGCACATTAAAGCGACAATAGCCCAAAAATAAAATATCTCTCTTATTAATTAAAAAAACCTGGTCATCAAATTATCAAAATACATCGAGGTAAGCGCATACTTTAAAATTCCCATTGAGAGATTGGGTATTTATCTCATGGTGGGCACTTGTTTGAATTTTTACGAAATTATTACTATTATCAAGTTTGAGTGAAGTATTGATACGAAATCAGGACTGTTCTTCACTGGATAAAAGCTGCTTGCAAAGCAACGATGGTCAATTAACGATGGATAACCTATTTTTGCCATGTGTGAAAATAATTTCGCTTAAATATAAAATTGCCAAATGTTTCTATTCCTAATTCTGCAGTATGTGAAACTCTCAGTTTCTACTTTGGTAATTCTGCTAAGCGATTGCATTCCATTGTGTGTTGAAGTAACTAAATCTTTGTTCAGTGAAAGTTTTAACCCGAAAGACTGCAGATGAAGGTATTATTAAGAAATTCATTCAAAACTTTCTAATTCGGGCTAGTGTCAAATATGTACAATTCTTCACCTTATTGGTTGAGAAGCTACGTGAAAAACACGGAAATCTGTTCAATTTAAAATCGAAACACCTCTTTGTACATTGGACGAATCGCCTCGTTTTTCAAACACTTTTCAAACCTTTAAACTCACAGTCACTCGCACTAACATACTGTGTAAAAGATATAAATTAAATGGAAAGAGCCAGTTGAAAACTACACTTATGGAGCTTTTTCATGAATTGAAGATTAGTAATGCACTCACAGTTCACTATCACTTTGATAGCTTTCTCGTCAGTTAAATTATAGCTTCGAACTGTGCACCGGTAAGTCCCGGCATCCTCTTTATTGACATTCTTCAAATATAGTGTTTCCTTTGAATATCCAACGTCACTAATCTCCTCACAACCTTTAGACCACAGAGCCGTTGGAGGAGGGTTCCCGATTGTACCATAACAGATACATGCAACATCTTTACCTTCTTCAACAGCCACGGGTTGAGAACAATTCGTTGTAGCAGTTGGTTGCTCTGCAATAAATTCGAAAAAGCATTGTCCTTAGTTGTATTCGTGAAATATCAACCCTCTATGTATATGCAAGTTTGTAAAGGAAATTGGTATATGGTCTCTGGGGCAAAGAAACGGAAAACTAGTTCTCCGAATAAAGCAATTAACCATGACGGTGCACTTATCTCAAAACGTAAAGCGCATATAAAATGAACCCAGCTATGAACAGTACTGCTTGCCGATCTCATATATTGAGCACATGGTAAGTCTGAAAAATGAATCCAAGCGTCAGACGCTCAATGGCGCGCATGATTGCGAAACTGACACATAAGTAGGATGTAGGCCCGTCGCCGGAGTGGAACGTGAGCCTTCGCTCCAAGCGCCAGCATGTTGTTCCTAAGTTTTGACAGTTCTCTAACCCTTTTGCCTTTTTGGACTGTGACAATCACGTGAAACATATTCTAGAAAGAATAACTAGCATAATTAATAGCACTCAACTGCATGTGTAAGGTCAATGACAATAGAAACACACGGTCTTCAGTTTCAGTATATATATATTTTCTTGTGTGCGTTTCTGCGTATTTATCGCAAGCTTGCTCAAAATTTTCAATTTATTTAAATCATTTGCTTCAAAAAAACCCCAAAAACAAATGGATTATTTCGTCTTACAACACAGCAACTCTTGTAGCTTGCAAATTGTTAACATCAGTGGCTCATTGGCCTTTTAAAAACTCTAAACTGCCACTTAAATTCTTGCAAGAACCCCAGGCTCGCATATATCGTGTAAACATGTTGCATACGACACTAGGTTTTAGTAGGTTTTGGTATACTAGTAGATAATTAAGTTTTACTTCATAACGGTATCCAGATCCGGTACATCCATAATACTAATAATCGATTTCTTACCTAATATGATTACCAGAACGTCAGAAGTGATTGTACCACCACCAGCAGGTCTCGTCAAAGTTACTGAAAGGGAGTACGTTCCATTGTGACTAAGATTTGCATTTCGAAATACAAGTGTTGCCCCGTCTATGATGCTGTACGTTGGATCAAAAATAACTGGAACTGAGGCACCCAAACCTAGAGCAGCCAAGTTTTTAACTTGAGTTGACCCTGAACTGGTAAAAGACCATTGAACACCAAAAATATCAGAAGATGGAAATTTAATTTCCCATGACAGTTTAACCGATGAACCTGGAAGCCAATATGTAGCATTACCATCAGGAAACGAGATCTGCGCTAAGAGAATAAAAAAAAAATCAAGAAAACAACAGAAATTTGACATCTGACCAGATTTTCCACCTAACAGGAGAACGGAGGTAAAAATAATCTTATTCTTTACCAGTGATGCAAAGTATACTTTCCGATTATAATTGTAGCCAGGAACTTTTCTTGGGGGACGGGGTGGTTTCATTGTCGAGCAACTTTTGATGCTGGAAATTTTCAACACTCTAAAAGATGTACTGCCTTCTTCTATGCTAGTTCATTTCATAAGAGAGTTATGTAAGCGGCACGGTAATGGAGAGTTAGGCTAACGACCGTGCCTTTTAAAGCCCTTCGTTTGTGTATTTCACTTCTACTTACAGAATTTTTTTTTTTTATTTACAAGAAGACTAGAATGGATGATGACTTCGAATTTTTCGCTTTACTCCAGCTATTTTATGAACTAAGGTCAATTTTGAGTTGACCCTGATCTGGTAAAAGACCATTGAACACCAAAAATATCAGACGATGTAAATTGAATTTCCCATAGTAGTTTAACCGATGAACCTGGAAGCCAATATGTACATTACCATAAGGAAACGAGATCTGTGTTAAGAGAATAAGAAAAAACAAAAACAAGAAAAACAACAGAAATTTGGCATCTGAGCTGATTTTCCACCTAATAGGAAAACGGAGGTCAAAATAATCTAATTCTTTACCAGTTATGCAAAGTATACTTTCCGACAGGCTATATGGAATAATTATACAGGGTGTCCCAAAAAAACCGAAAACTATTGAAATCACCAATAACAATTTGTTAGAATTTGAATGCCTAAGCACTCTGTTGGTCCCCACGAGTGCATAAATGATTGATATAAGTAATTTTATACATAATGCTTTAAATTCCCACGGGCAAAAAATCGCGCACTTTACAAGGCGATTTTCTTACCTAAATTTTAATACATGCACCTTGTCAATATTTTACGCATCATTACGTTCAGGTTTTTCGTAGGGCATTCAAATTTTAACAATAAGTGATTTCAATAGTTTTCGGTTTTTTTGGGACACCCTGTAGGCAGGCACGTAGCCAGGAATTTTTCTTGGGGGGAGGGGGTAGTTTTAATGTCGAGCAACTTTTGAGCGCTGGAAATTTTCAACACTTCAAAAGATGCACTGCCTTCTTCTAAGCTAGTTTATCACATAAGAAAGTTATCTGAGCATCATAGTAATCGAGAGTTAGGATAAAGACCATGCCTTTAAAACCCTTTGTTTGTGTATTTCATTGCTATTTACAGAATTTTTTTTATTTACAAGAAGACTCGAATAGATGATGACTTTGAATTTTTCGCTTCATTCCAGCTATTTTATGAACTAAGGTCAATTTTGAGTTGACCCTGATCTGGTAAAAGTCCTTCAACACCAAGAATATCAGACGATGAAATTGCATGGCAGTTGGCATATTTTTCCCATGGCAGATGAACCAGGAGGCCAATATGTAACATTGCCATAAGGAAACAAGATCTGTGCAATGAATTAAGAAAACAGGGGGTTAAGTACACTTTCCACCAAAGAGGTAGTAGTCAATTCCCGCCGGACAATATAGGGATGAGGGAATGTTTCTCCCAAGATAATTACCACATATTCACCGAGTGTAAGGTCTGTACCAGTGAAATATCGGACTGTTATTTTTTTAAAAGCATAAAAGTACTTAAAAGTACTTAAAAGATAATATGCTCAATCCATCAGCTGAGAGTAAGAGCCCAGATAGCAAACCAGCAGAAAGTCAGCCAACTGCGGTAATTCTGGGGGACTCTATCATCAAAAGGCTGAATTGTTTTAAATGAGTAAGGCAACCAATAACAAGGTGGTTGTACGTTCCTTTCCCGGAGCTCGTGTGCGAGATATGTATTACTTCGCTTATCCTGTATTGGAAAAGACTCCTAAGCCTTGTCATGTTGTTCTGCATGTTGGGACAAATGATTTACCTGACAAATCATCACAGGAAGGTGCTGATAAAATAGTGGATCTGGCCTGTTCCATTGAAAATAAATATCCTGGAGCAACAGTATGTTTATCTAATTTAACGTTTAGACGTGATTCAGAGGTTGTCTCCAAAAAGGTCAGTGAAGTTGATAAGATTACAAACAGGTACTGTTCTCAATCTGACAGACCTAATATTAAGCACAGCAACATTGATGAATCTTCCTTAAATAATTATAAATTGCATTTGAACAGTAAAGGAGTTGCTATAATTGCTAGTAATTTTACAAACTATATTACTAAAAATCATTGATCGTCTATCATCCATAATAGCACTGCTGATAATGATACTCACTATGCCACATCCTCAACCATTAATTCAATAGATCTGGAGGCTAATGTATTCAGATTGCCAAAGGGATTTAAGTTTGGCCAATTAAATATTAATGGTCTATATTCTCATATTGATCAGCTAAGGGTTGTGATGGCAGACTATGATTTTGATGTTTTTGCCATCAATGAATGAAAGCTTGATCACACTTATGATAGTTTCCTGGTGAAAATTAATGGCTATTCTCTTGAAAGAATTGATCGGAGTTTTAACAGTGGGGGTGGGGTTGCTATTTATTTCAAGGATCTCATCAATTATAAGCTACGAACTGATTTAATACCATGCGGTTTGGAAATCGTCGCTATTGAAATTTTAAAACCAAATGTTAGACCACTTATTGTTTGCACATGGTGTAGACTGCCTGATTATCTTATTGAGGTATTCAGAAAGTTTGAGAATTTTATGAAATCTGTTGATGTAGAGGGTAAGGAAGCATTGGTTGTCGGTGATTTTAATTGTGATTTTGCACCAACTTCAATTGACCCATTAAAACCCACAGCGAGTTTTTTTTATGATGCATATCAATTCCAACAATTAATTACAGATTACACAAGGGTTACTGAGCACTCTAAAACATTAATAGGTAACTTACTTACAAACGAACCTCAAAATATAATTACTTCTGGTGTTATTAAAATCAATCTAAGTGATCACTATCTGACTTATGGTGTTCGAAAATTCCATTCAACGAATAGTAACCCAAGATTTATTGAAAACAGGAATTTAAAGAATCTCGATCATGAATTGTTTATTCATGATCTTAAGAATGCCCCTTGAGATCTTTTAGATATTAGCGATGATCCAAACGACATGGTTTACACATGGGAGAAACTGTTTTTAGAGGTACTTGATAGACATGTGCCACTAAGAAAAAGGCAAGTCAAAAATAAATTGTCACCTTGGCGCACTCCTCATATTAAGAAACTAATGTATAAAAGAGATTATCTAAAGAAACAGTCAATTAAAATAAGTCCAAATCGTACAAAGAGGCGTACAAAGCAGCACGAAACCAAGTGAATGCAGAAATTAAAAAAGCCAAAATTGTTACACTACATCTTAATTTGACAATGACAAAGGTGATAGTAGCCGCTCTTGGAAAGCTATTAATATGCTACTTGGACGTAAGTCAAAAGTGTTTGGAGTTAATGAATTGACAGTAGATCAATCGGTGATTACTTGTCCTAATTTAATTCCTAATGCATTCAATGAACATTTTTCAACTATTGGTAATAAAATCAGTTCAAGTGTGCAAAATGGCTCTAAACCTCCCAAGACATATGTCAAACCAAGTAAATCTAAATTTCAATTTTCAGTAGTCACAGCAGAAACAGTTCAAAATTTACTGGCCACTTTGTCTGTTTCCAAAGTATCTGGTTTAGATAAAATTTCGGCCAGGATACTTAAGTATGCTGGTCTTGTAACAAGTTTACCTTTGAGTTACATCTTTAATAAATCAATTGCTTCTGGTATTTTCCCAGATAAATGGAAGAATGCAGAAGCATTTCCAGTGTATAAAGGAAATTCTAGAAATGATCCAAACAATTATTGGCCCATTTCTGTTTTGCCTGTTGTGGCTAAAGTATTTGAGAAACTTGTTTTTGAACGATTTTATTCATACTTCACTAAAAATGACATCTTAAGTTTCAGTCAGGGTTTCGATCTGGACATTCTACTGTTTCATCTCTTTTCTTAGATGTACCACAAGCGTGGGACATCTGAGTTGTCTATATAATGTAGGCTACTCCATCCAGCTCATCAGCACTACACTGATGAGGCCGAATAGGCCGAAACGGTTACGTCTGTAGTTAGATATCGCTCTATGGCCTCTTGGTTCATATTGAGCGCTCTACAGGATGAGTCATGCCGCTAGCACATTTGCGCACGCTCATTAGTCTCTAGTTAGAGCGCTCTGGCATGGCTTAGATGTACCACAAGCGTGGAACATCTGAGTTGTCTATATAATGTAGGCTACTCCATCCTGTTCATCAGCACTACACTAAAAAAATAAAATAAAATAAAATACGAGGCTAGAACCGAGTGTTTTAGATACGATAAAGCACGTACTGCGAGTTCGATTAGATATCTTCTAAAATGAACCACTTAATACGCTAATTCCCGAAGGAAGTTTGAAAATTTATGTTTTGTAAGCCGAAAAAACACACTTCTTATTCACATATAAAGTGACATGTGTATTTATCACTTATAAAGGTTATCACGGTTATGATATTCTTTATAGTACGCTATAATATAAAATACAAATATATAAATATATTATACGCTTAATATCTGGTGCCGAGGGAAAACAAAACTTACTGTTTCCCAAAAGACAAGACATTAAATGTTTTCTTACATACCGACAGAAACAAGAAAAATAGAAGACAAAATAACTCGGACCTCGATAGTTTCTGTAGGCTTTTCGGTGGCGATTCTTCTGCTGAAACCTCCACAGAAATTCAAAGAGTGATGCAACATTATTTTTGGTACCTTTCGTGTATTTGCCGAGTCTTTTCCCTCTATAAGATGTCTTATTTCACGTTGTGAAAGATTGGAAAAATGTAGTTTTTTAACTTCAGGCTACATTCACGTCTTCGTACAAAACCTACATTCATCTGCTATTCGACTTTGTGCTATTTATCGCCGGAATTCATGCGAAATGCTTTAATCATGTGCTAAATACTTATTTTGCTCACGTGCTGTAGTGTTGCCCGCACGGGATACATTTAGATCTATACAAAGGTATGTGACTACAATCCAACCAATCGCAGTAAGTGTTACCTCCAGCAAAAATTAAATTAAATTAGTTAAATAATTAAATAATTAAATTAAATTTAAATTAAAGTACAGCCATGGAGGATACTTTATTTTACACGTAACGAACACAAATGACCTCACTGTATTTAGTAAACAGAAAATTGCATAAGTATCTCTATGCTGTGATAGTAACACCAATGACGTCATTTCAACAGGAAAAATGCCTGTAGAAACAAGAGCCGATTTTATTGATGTAGTAGTTGCAGTATTAAAAGGTTGGGGCTCGCACTTACTGTCGAAAAACCAAGGTGCTTTGACATTGTTGAGTCTTTCCCGCATTACGATAGTGATCTGTTTAATAAATAAATACCGACGTTGAGGCACGTAATTGTCAAAATTGAACAAAATCATTTGGAAAATTAAGATGCGTGTTCGATAATCATAACATTACCAAATAAACAAAACTGATGGTTTATGTCTCCATTACTTTACCATTCCCTTCGTGCGGAGCAAAGACATAGATGCCATACAGAGGCCATCTAAGAATGCTGGTGCAAAAGCATCAATTCTGTCTCAGAAAGATGTTACCTGTTCTACGAAAACAGTTTTACATCTACAACAGTGTCCCCAAAGAAACAAATATAACCAGCATCGAATCTATACGACTACAAAGCATTAACGGCGCCGGCTTGAACACGTTTCTCGCATGCTCTACAAAACATTCCTATACAGCCATTTCTTGACCAACCAAAGTGGACAAAATGCTTTCAGGGCGGGCTAAATAAGCGTTTTGAGGATCCCATTAAATCTAACCTAAGAAAGTACGACATTAACACCGATCACTTCACCAAGCCAGTAGCACATCGACTCAGGTGGATTAACAATTATTCGCTAAGGTACAGCAAAGTTTCAAAAAAATCGAATGAAGATTCTTATTTATACGATGAAATATAAGTTATCAAATATGAATAAAATTACTGTTGATTTACAGCAGATTCGCCTCTCGGATTGAAGGTGTTTCGCCCCATATGCCCTGGATTTCGTGCGTAAAAATGATGAGTGATCATCCCCTTCTTCGTAAGACTTTGGCAAGCCCTAACTGCTAGCAACGTAACATCCCCACTGAACGGAAAACACCCCCTTTAAAAAATTCAAAAGGAAAATAAACAAACTGCTAGAAAGCATTCTGCCAAAAGGAGCAGAAGAATCGTAGCCAAGTCATTCAAGTAGTGTCTTGATTAAGCAAAACAAAAGCTCAAATTTCGCTACCTTGAGTCTTTTTTCATTACATCACCACGCCAAAATAACGTAAGGTGAGAATATTAATCTTTTGTTATATCAAGCAAGCAAAATAGCAAAACAATAACCCGAGTCAAGTAAGGTTTCACATATCGACTGCTTTACGTCAGTGGACATTCAGTTATTACCGTAAGGGTGTGTGATTCTTCCCAAGTGTGTTTAAACGCAAATATGCGGGTAGACAGTTCTTGAAGAACTTTGGACAGTAGAAGCAGGTTCTCTGCCTTAAAACCAAACGGAGTTGGGACATGTAATTTAAGTTGTCCGTCAACTGGCATTTTGCGTCCAACTTTTTGTCTTAGAGGTACAAAACTCTAAGAAATCCTTGCTGGCTTCCTTCCCTTGCCCCACTAATGGAGAACGTCCTAGCAGGCTAAAGACAGCAACGTTACAATACATGTGTCTTTTTGTTCATAAAAATATAGCATTTTAAAGTTAACAATTACCAAAAATTTAAAAAACTCATTAACAATCTGTAGGCAAAATTCAGTCAATATTAATGTTTAATCAGGGTCTGTAAAAACGACGCAAAGTTACTAACATGAAATCAATGTACACGATATTTACAGAAGACGGCACTTACACTTGCAGTGCATGAGTTTTCACTTGTAAAATGATTTCTCTTTACTTTAAGCGTCTTCTAAATACGACTTAAAGAATTTTTTTAAAGTAATTTCTAAAATTCGTATCCATTCTGTATCTGGATATATAGACCATCGCCTTTGCCTAGGGTTTTCATGGACCTTGAGGCTGAACGGCCACTCATTTTGTAGACAGCTATTACCACCTGTAATTTCCGTTTTTGCTGTATAACAACTATCTGTCCTTACATCTGAAGCAAATTCATACCTTTGGAGCCGTAAAAATTCTGGGAAGCATTAAAAGATTAGGGCGGACTTAAAACCATTGCATGGGACTTCTACAAATCCTCATTTGGCTTTGGAGGACCTTTACCATATCGTTCTCTCATATCATACTACTACAGAGCAGAACTCGCTGAAATACTCGTATTGTGTATGCTAGTCATAAGTTCAAAGTATTTCTTACCAAAGTTTTGTAGAAAAACAAATTTGACCTTTTTTAAGCCTGCTGTTTTTAACGTTTATAAGATTCTAGAGTCAAAATGAGATTAACACATCAGGTGCTTGCAGAAAACTGCAAAAATTTCCTCCAAAGTAATTGTTCCAAGTTCATCACAACACTCATCTGCCAGCAGCTAGGCCGGGTTCAATTTTGACAACTATTAGAAATTTTACATACACGAAAAATGCAGATTATCCCTTGAAATCTTGATGGAGTTCTCAATAGCGTATTAGCATGGCCAGAAAACAAGGTTCAGTTTCGAGATCAACGAATTTCTCTTTTTTTTCCCCGAACGACGATTTTTCGTCACATCGTTTATCTGGACTAATTGTTCGGGCAAAAAATTACGAAGTAGACTTGTTACGCAGACCAAATGTGTCCCTCGAAGTAAAGTAACATGAGCGCTTTAAAAAATAACTACTCGGTATTTTATCACGAAAACCATGATGATGGACCTTCGAGAACATCATCTTCTCCCATTGATATCTGCTGGAAAACTTCATTTTCAAACAGTAAAGAGCTGGCCATCATTACTACATGTACTTCTTCAAATATCTGGCCATAATTTCATATCCATTCTGGCCCACGAGTCCCATACTGTAGTTCCCAGCTTTTTTAAAATAGATCTAGCGTCCAGCTATCTTACTACGGTCTGGGCCACCGAGAGAATTAGCGGGGCCCGGGGCAAAGCTTTTTCTGGGGCCCTATTTATTGTTACTGACGTGTAACAAGAAACGAAAAGATTTATTCACAAAAACGAAAAGAAACTAAAGAGTTAATCGACAAACGAGAAAAGAAACTAAAGAGTTCAGGCAATAACTAAAATGTTCAAGGCTTATCTGTCTTCTCGACGCTTTTAAGCTTGCGACTCTGACGACCCAACGGTGACGAATAGTAAAAAGTTCCAGCAGCAAAGCGTTCCAACCAACTGTTAACTTCTTGTATAACGATCTTGAGCACGTAACAGCATGAAACAGCACACAATAACACACTAACACCCTATAACACACTATAACACACACCGAGGGTCGGAACGAGTCGCGCTTATATAGCCTGTCCGCAAACTATGACGTCAACTTACGTCATTTCTTAAATGATCTAATGTTCTATTTTTACAAGCAATCATGACAATGCTCATGACTCAAGTAACTTAAAAAGTACTTACTCTAGCATGAGTCAGCAAAATTACTATCTCAGTATTGATAAGCGGTATGACTAGGTAAAAACTAGGAAATTCGAATGTTCGAGAATGTTCTCGGCTCGTGACGACTGTCACGTAACATTATGACGTCATAGGAATCATTCCATATGGTCAAAACCAACCCATGCTAAATCCTTCCAATTCTGGGGGCCCCTTTGAGTTGGGGGCCCAGGGCAATTTTGTTCCCCTGCCCCCCCTCTCGGCAGCCCTGACTACGGTGCCAACTTTTCGGTTTGCTTTAACACAGAGATTGCTTGGCCTTAAACCAACTGGTGAATTTGCCTTTCCAATAGTGCTGCTGTTTTCATTCACTGAAGTGTCTAGTCTAATGGTGACACTGGTAATTTTAACTTTAACTGATTCTTTTGTGCAAAGGATCTCAATCCTAAATCATTTCAATCAGCAGGGACTTTTTCTTGCTCTCTTTCATATTTCTCACATGAGGATTTCTCAACATCAACATGGTTATTTCTGGCCCTACAAATCCAATTCCGTCTGCAGTGCTGATGCCTCTCCAACAGGTTTGCCAAATATCTTTGCTTTTTAAGGAGTAATGATGTTGGCAAACTAGTCGTCAGACATTTCTACATCCTCAACCAATACCATTCAGTTGCAGACTCGGAAGTGTGTGCAGTCCCACTCTTTAAATGTGGTAATGATGGCTGCAAGCCAGGCACATAGCAAAGAGGGAAGTGCAGGATAAACAATAGTTTTATACTAAAGTGTCTATAAAGGGGGAGGGGTTAAAATTCTCTTTTTCTGTCAGTACGCAATAGATGGAAGGCCCCCTACCCTGTAAAGGCTTCCTGCAGTGTTCGACGGCATACATTATGCATTCCAGTAAAAAGTTATGACATCGCCACCTCTTATAAAATTTCTTGGCTACACCCTAGCTGGAAGCTATATCAAAAGGTCTCATTTCCAAACTTCGCACCATACAACATCATGAACTTAATAAACGTTTTTCTTTTGATTCAATTTTCCCCCCCCTTCCACACATTTCTATTAATAGTATTTAAATATTCATCACATCCTCAGTTACTGCTTACTCTCACTTTTTGCACACTGATTGGTGATGAGTCTGTTCATCAGCTGTACTTACCATCAGGTTAACTAATCATGATGATGTGACTTTAACCAATCAAAGTAGTTGAGGTTCAGCCTATAACAGGTCCATTACTTGGCCTCAGCTGAAATGAGGGTACAAAGTAAAAGGGTGACAGGGTACAGCTCAACAATTTTTTTTTGTACGAAGGCAATAAGAATGAGCCAGCTGCACAAAATACCTTTTTATGATCAATAGTAAATCAATTGTAATGTTTCAAAGTCAAGTTTGAATTTGCTGTATCTTGTAAATGATCAGCTATCTTCAAACACCAAATTTGTTTCCAATCTATGCTTAGTTATGCCTAGTACAAAATTAAGGAGTCATGCATATCAAGGAAGCCCTATAATCTCTTGCCACTTATTGTTTGGTCTACAAGTCCTGCTGGGTATCCTCATTCATCAATTCTCTGAGCAAAATCACAGTAGCCTAACTTGAGCTGGATAAACAAAATCTCAAAAAGATGAATAAAGATGGAAAAATTTATAACTGTGAATAAGTAGTGAGATATTCCATGGTAAAATTTATGTAGTGGTAGACAAAAGAAAGGGAAGAGAGAAAAACAATGAATTCCTCACCTTTAAAAAGAAAATGCAAAATTGCATGAATCTTTGGGATTTTAAAGGTTTAAAATGATCAAACTGTTCAATGGGTACAACTGCAAAAAAAGCTCCAGCACTTATAGGAAATGATATTGTTTTACCAGATTACCATATGGCACTTTAGCACCACAAATTAACCAGTTTTAGTCTTAATTAACCAATCTTAGTCTTAATGTAATAAATTAAACAATTTTCAAAAATTTTAACAACAAATGTTACTATCACTATCAATGAATGGTATTGAAGACTGGCTCACAATACTGGTATACTATACCCATATAATGATGCAGTTCTGTAGCTAGACCAGTAGGGAAGTATAAGCCATGAGTCTCCAAAAAGAGATACTCTTGCCCCCTTACTAACTTATCCAAAATAGATTCACCTTAAAAAATTCAACTAAACCCTGAAATATAATCAAATATTTACCATATATTATCCTCCAACAATGACAAGATAAGCAGTATCCATTCTCACAAGTGAATTGACAAAGGGATACAATAAACTCATGCTATCCATAAAAATTTTATACAATTCATATATTAAGTGGCTTTTTACTGCTTGGTTTTAAGCCTATCATTTTTATTGAAAAATAATACTCATGATGACCATTTGTGCAACAACCTGTAACAAGAATGGAAGACATTACAATTGACATTAAAAGGGTTATCAAGTGAGACAAGCCACAAAACCTCATGAAGAACCATATGCCTGACAAATGGTCACGTTTTTACTGCATGGAAACTGAAAATACCTTTCCAGCTTACTAAAAATTGCAAATTATCCTAAGAGAGCATGCCCCTGCATAATTACAAAATGACATACTATTTCTTTGCTCCTATCTACCATTCTACATAGGAATATTTGTTTATAGCACATGCATATAATGCAGCTGTTTTTGTCCTGGCAACACAT
Organism: Heliopora coerulea; assembly: GCA_030142905.1. Lineage (NCBI taxonomy): Eukaryota > Metazoa > Cnidaria > Anthozoa > Scleralcyonacea > Helioporidae > Heliopora > Heliopora coerulea. The sequence continues at coordinate 198,444 of JASJOG010000253.1, forward strand.
ATTATTAATTCACTAAATTCACTCTAAATGTTAGCAGAAATGATAAGGACTAGGGTTGGGATAAGAGATATAGGTAAGTCATGGGGTGAGACGTTCAGCTGGATTAAAACCAGGACCACTTTTTACATGAATGATTAAGCCTCATCCATAAAGTGTCTTTCCAATTGACAATTACATTATGAAGACACCAAACATTTCATAGAAACGAACAACGAATGATCTAAATTGTTTTAGGCAGACATTATTTTATTTTATTTTACGTCCATCTCTTCACAATGAAATGCAAAGGTTTTAATTGTACTTTTTACTACCAAATAAAAGGTCACCTTTGAAAAGGAAGCGAATAATACCAACTGAAACTGAAAAATTGTAGTAAATCGTCTCTCCCAATCATCAATCAGCAGAATTATTAAAATCTCTTACCTTGTGACGTTGTCAAAAATATCTCAAGTACAAAAAGAAAGCCACGCATTCGAGAAATAAATGCCATGTATCACTGTATAGTCCACCGTTCTTTTGCAATTTTTACAGTTCCCTGGCTATGCTGAGACAAACTTCCGTTCCAAAGTTTGTTTACTTCCTGGTTTTTCGTTTAGTATCACGCGAGTAACGCGTGCAGCTCTCGCGGGAAATTGACCGACATCAACTTACTCGCAGCTGCCACTAACAGTAGAAACTAGTTGAGAGTGGGGCCTTCAAGATAGGGGTGCAGCCGCTGCATCGCTCCGGGATAAGGAGGGCAAACGGAGGCCCGAGAGTTTCTTGGGGACATATCAAAAAAGTTTGTATAAAAAGCAAATGGGTATGAGAAAGTCATTTTTAAGCCGCCTAAACAAACATTATTAAGGCGGGAAAAGCTATCCAAGAAATTACTAATACAAGATTCTACAGTTTTCTCTTAAGATATGCACGCGCATGTACATCCTCAGAAACAGCCAGCAAGCCATGGGAACAAGAAATTTCAAGTAAACCGAACTATGCCGTCACGCGTGGCCCATTTCGACTAGTGTTCTTTATGCAAAATAAATTACCTTATCGTATTTGTTCCTATTCAAAGATCATTAAAAAGTTCCCATTAGAGTGATTAATTATGAGTTCCTAAGAGGATATGACTCATTCTTTCTTCTGGCCCCTCTTTTCACTGTTTATTGTGAAGGAGGGAGTAGTGGCAGAAGACCTATTCCTAAAATACTGGAAGTCCATAAAATCCTAAATAGGTCAGTACCTCTGGCAGGGCTAGAACCACAGGACTTTAGATTTCGCAAAGAAACGTTGTATGACTTAAAACCACTCGTGCACTGGAATTATAGATAAAAATAACATTTCAACTGTTGGTTACTGATTTTAAGTCATAACCTCGTCTTGCCTAGTTTCAATTTATTAAAAATTTTTACAAATAATTACCTTTAATGACCAAAGAACTACAAGCAAATCTGTGATCATAATTAACCTTTAACGCCCAGTGTCCGATGTATCGAACACCCAAGAACAAAAGAATCAGTGAGAAAACAAAGGAAAAACAAAAGAGAGAACAAAGAACAAAATAAGGCGATAAAGTTTTAAAAGAATATGTACCTTGATCAAACTTTCACCTTCCTTTTATTGTGCTACTTGGTATTGCGGTATCTTTTCACAATAATACTTCTCGCACGTAGGTCCTCTGTTCATACTAAATTTTATTTAAACGGGCCAGTCGACCTGATACTGTGGAATATTGTGGCATCTACACCCAACAGCTAACATTTAAGTTAATATTTCTGGTGATAGGTAAACATTAGTTTACGGTAGCATGAATAAAAGTTCACAATAGTTTCCTGTCCCAGAGGCCGCTGAACGATACTTTGAGTAGGGGGGGGGCTGACAGGGGGTGATAGCATGAACCCCTGAAAAACTTATTTTCAATATTTCTGAGACGGTGGTTAGCACTTCTTATTTTAATGATTAGTCAGAAATCACAAAACACTGGTTATATTTACAGGAACAACTCATTTACTATCATCTGGTCACTCAAATATGGGATATGTTTATCCCACTTTTAAAATCATAAACTAAAATGCGAGTGTGGTTCTCGTTAAGTAGGTAGAACAACTCAACGGTTGAGTGAAAGGATCAAGCAACATGTGCCAAGTGTTATACGAAACAATAACGTATCATTAAGAAATCAACCGAAAAGGCAATGTACCTTTGCTCAAACGATTAATTGTAACTCGGCAATCGGTCAACACTTGTCGTCAAACAGATGTGGCAATAACTAGTCACACTCCAAATTTAACATCCTGGCAAAGTGCCGCTCAGCATTCTTTGTAAAGGTTATGAAATCCATGTATATTTGCGTTATTTTGATGTTTAATCCCTCCTACGTGGGAAGACATCATTGCCTTTGCATCAGGTATAAATATAAGCTGATAACTCATTTGAATAAATGAATGAATGAATGTAACTTTATTTAAACACGCTACCCTCATCATCAAATGATGGTTTTCATGAGGGGCGTCACACAAATACAAAGAATTCATGTAAAAAAATTAATCTAAGTCCTAAGGTATAAAAAAGTTTAAAAAGATAAAATTCAAGGATGCTCGACGTCTGACTCAGTCAAACACTTTTTGAATCAAATTTTTAAAGCTGGTTATAGACTCTGTCAGCTTCGCCTCCTTTGGTAGGCTATTGAATAGCACAGCTCCACTATACCCAAAACTTTTTTTTAAATATTCAGTTTTAGGATTAGGAACTGAGAGGTTAATGTGGGCATTTCTAAGATTGTAATTATTTAAATTTGCCTCCCTTATAATTAATTTATCTTTTAAATTTGGAGCTGAGTGGTTGTTTAATACTTTGTAAATCAAAACTAATTTATTCAATATAAGACGGTCATTCAGATTTTTCCATGACATAGCTTGGAGCAGATCTGACGATCTCACATAATTAGCACCTGTCATAACTCTTGCTGCCCTATTTTGTAATTTTTGTATTTTCTCTTTCAGCAGACTTCCACAATTGTCCTATAACGGTGAACAATAATTAAAGTATAGGAGTACGAGAAAATTATATAAATTTAGTAAAGTTTTGTATGGTATGAAAGGTTTAACTCTTTTCATAATTCCAATACCAGTACCTGCTTTTTTACATATTGAATCTATATGGTTTTCCCAACTCAACTTTTGATCGAGTTCTACACCCAAACATCGAAATGAGGTATATCGAGTAACCGGTTCATGGTTTATCATTACTTAGTCACTACCAACTTTGTTTTTAAGGTTATAGGATGAACCTATAAACATCAGTTTTGTTTTTTTGGTATGAAGTTGTAATTTATTTTGGGGAAGCCATTTGACTATATTTTCCATGTCTTTATTAAGTTTTGCTACTAAATCTGAGAAATTTCCCGAGGATGCATATATTTGAGTATCATCAGCATACAGACCAGGAGTTGTGTTTTGTAAACATTGTGGCAGATCATTTATATACAACAGAAACAAGAGGGGTCCCAGAATAGATCCCTGTGGAACACCACATACAATTTCTTTAGCTGAGGATGTGTAACCATTAACCACACACTCTTGGCTTCTTTTTGTCAAGTAGGATTGGAACCTTTTAGCTCCAATCCTTGAATTCCAAAATGCTCATGCATCTTCCTTAATAAGATTTTATGATCAATAGAGTCAAAGGCTTCCCTAATATCAATTGAAATTAAACCAACTAATTCCCCATTATCCATTTTTCCTAACCAATTATCACACATTTGAATTAAAAGGGATAATGTTGAATGTTTTGGGCGAAAACCTGATTGATATTGGGAAAGTTAGAAATTATTAATCAAGTATTGATACAGCTGTCCAAATATTTCTTTCTCAAATATTTTGCTGATGATAGGAAGAATAGAAATTAGGCGATAGTTCTCACATTTTCGTCTATCTTCTGATTTATAGACAGGTATTACCCTAGCTCTTTTCCAATCATCAACAAATACACCCGTAGAGATTGAACGGTTAAAAATATAGGTCAAAGATGGGGAAATAATATTGCATGATAATTTGAGAATTTTAGCCGGTATCCCGTCAACCCCAGTAGCTTTGGATATTTTTAGACTTTTTAAATTTTTCAGAACACTTGATTCATTAATTGTATAAAAATTAAATTGCGAATTTACATCAGTTGAATTGTCGGGTAATTCTTCATTACCAGATAAACATATTGACTGTGCAGCCAGAGTTGGACCAATATTAATAAAATATTCGTTTAAATGTTCAGCAATATGTTGGCATTCATTATCTATACTTCCATTTATGTTAATTTCTGCAATATTAGAAGATTTCCCATCTTTGCCTAACAGGGTATTAAGGAGCGACCATGTTGTTTTCATATCTCTTGCCCGAGAAAGTTCGTTAATTTTCGTTTGATAATAGACTGCTTTGGCTCTTTTCATTTCCGAGTTTGCTTTATTACTCTCTGATTTATATTTGTCCCAATGGATCTGCGAATTATGTTTCATTGCTCTCTTTTTATGCAGGTCCCTAGATCTTATTAGTTTTTTAATATCTGAATTTATCCAAGGGACAGATTTATGCTTTATGTTTTTTGTAAATTAAAGGGGCATGCCGGTCGAGAACTTCTAGAAAGGATTTCCAAATTTGCCAACAATCATTTGGGTTCACAAATTTTGTGATTATGTTCCAAGGTATTCTGGATAAATTCTGAATAAAGTCATTGTCATTAAATTTTTTATAATTTCGAACTCTCAGGCAAGTTTGTCTATATTTTGGCATGGTCATATTTTTCACCGCGTAAATTAAGTTATGATCTGACATTCCCAGATCAATAACTCCACTACTGGAAATGTTATTAGGTTGATTGGCGAATATTAGATCTATCAAAGTTGATGATGTATTAGTAACTCTGGGTGGTTTCTTAATCAACTGTTCTAAATTATATAATGCACTCAAAAACATTAACTTCTTGGAGTTAGAATCTTGTTGTGATTTAAGCATATTACAGTTCAGGTCACCTATTACAAACAGTTCTTTGTTTTCAGCATCACACTTACTAAGAAACATTTCAAATGCATGGAACAGTTCCATCTCAGAGTTAGGCGGTTAGCAGACCATCTCAACAGTTAGCAGACGTTTGCACCTGAAGAGGGGTCTGCCGAAATGCAAAGTGCTTCTTTTTAATATTTACTTTCTCTGTGTGCGTTGGTTCCTCAAAGTTCTTTTCAGAACTGTATGTATAACCATTCACCATGGTTAAGTCGTTTTTCAAAGCGATACTGAAATATTTAATTTCTTTTCAAAAAAGTAGGGGGCTAAAGCCCCCCCCCCCCCAGTCCCCCCGCCTCCGCGGCCCCTGCAGTCCCAGCTGGTCTATGATCTTTTTCAAGTCGAGTTTCAGATTCTGTTCTACTTTTTGCATCACGTCTCATATCGAGAAATCTCACTTTCGTTCCTCTTTACTTCCTTGCAAACATTTTCACACTGTTATGTTCCTCCAGATACTATTTTTTTTCCTTACCATTACTCACTTCAGAAGTCTCTATCTAACTTCTCGTTTTCCAACTGGCTCCCTTAAAAATTTTATCACGGTAATTCTCTCCTCTCTCTGTACAATCTTTCGGCCCGTTCTAGACCAGTTCCACTGCACTTTTATTATTTTCCATGTTGATAAATACAATAAGAACCCGCATAAAAGCAAATGCGGGTTAAGAACCTTCTGGAATTAAAAAGTTGACTAATTAACACCTAATATACAAGAATCACTTCAACCCGACAAACGAAGGAGTTTCTTATTCGAAAAATTACTAAAATTAAAACATTTCCAACCAGATAAAGGAAGATCTGAGAAAGTTGAACAACAAATCCATAAAGCTCACGAAGACACATATAGCAATGCATCCTCCTCCATAACTTACTTGGCTATATCTATCACGTGCTAAAGGGGTTAATGGCAAGAAAGGAAATATCCACTGGAGGCCGCTAGAAGGAAGCTATGCTAAGTGGTTACCTGGAGAGCACGAAACAGCATGGAGAGAAGCTGACCATGGCCAGTTCATCTGAACCACAGGAGAAGTCAGAAGCGAAGTTGTCTTCTTACCTGGTCAAGATGAAGATTCTCAAGCAAACTGAGCCAAGTATAGGTATCATCTGCAGTATACTGGATGTGTGCACAAAACGAAGAGACAGTGAGGCATTTGATCTCAAAACATCTTATGTAGCCGAGAAATATTATATGAATGGCAAACTTCTCACGGTAGCCCATACGTTGCATTAGAAACTATGTGGCTTGGGTAATCTAGCTAGATGTCGCAAATCGTACGAACAAAAACAAAACAGTTTTGATAAAAATTATAAAGCACAATTTGATGTGGGACTTCAAAACGGATCACTGAATAGAATACACCAAACCAAATCTTGCACTGCTAGAAAAAGATCCACGGAAGAACTGAATCATTGATGCAACAGCTCATGTATTAAAATAAATGGTTTGAACCTGGGAGAATCGTTACATATTTGTGGAGATTGATCGTCCAGGTTAGTGAAGTCTTGAGAAAGATCAATCTCCACACACATGTCGGCTCAATCTCCACACACATGTCGGCTCATGTATTCAATCTCAAACTCATTAACAATTCATGAGGAAAATTCGAAGGAAATCAATACCAAGACGTAGTTTCGATATATGATCTTAATTAGAATAAAATTTCAACAACTTTAAACCCGATTTTCTCTTTAAATAAGGATTCGTTTGAGATGCAATATCATACACTCAAAAGTCGTGTTTTAACAGATATCCAAACACCTCGAAGTTGGTTAAAAAACTCGGCTATCGCCTCGTTCTTCAATTAAATTCCCAGTGTTTGGACATCTTATGAAACACTCCTTCTCGTGCATGATATATTACATAGCGAAGTGCATGATTTAGAGAGAAAACAAAAGAAGAAGATTGAAAAGTATAAAGACCTGACAAGAAAATTAAGACCTTTGAGCTGTCGAGATCGTCACTGCTGTTGTTGGTTATGTATAGGATAAATACCGAGAACGGAGGCTTAAAGCCGACGTTCGAGGTATTTATCCGACTTAAAACACGATTAAAGAGGTTTTCTTAAAGAAACCCCAGGGAATAGACTTGTAGGATGTAATATACGTATTTCTAAAAGTCATTATTAATTCATGAGGAGAAGAAAAAAAAAAATCATAAGCGTGTCGGATCTATATATGTGAAGACGAAGAAGTTCAATTTTTTCGGCTTACGAAAGATAAATTTCCAAACTTTCTTCACGAATTATCTTATTAGGAGGTTCATTTTAGAAGACATTTAAAAAACTCGCATTTCGTGCTTTATCGGATCTAAAACACTCTGCTATCGCCTCGTGGTTTAAATCCCGATAAAGCACTCCTGCTCGGTTTTCAAATATTACATATAGGGTGTATTCAATTTATTTTTCTTCTTTGACGTGGGATAACTTTTGTATTTTTTAATCGAAGTTTCAGGGATTATATATATAGTCCCGGGAACTATATATATAATCCCAGATACCTATGTAAAACAGCTAATCAGTGCATTATTAACCCCTATTTCCCCCGGGACAATTCAAAAGCCGCCGCCAGCTTTTAAAACACTCTATTGTTCTTGGCAAGTTTATTAGGAAGATAAAAACCTGGAAAGAACAAAGAAAACCGACTTAATCGTGTTTTAATTAGGAATAATTACCAGTTACATCAAGAAATGGCTGAATACGATCGTGGTCTGTACCTGATCAGCCTCGTTTAAAAGACAAGCCTGTTGAGGACCGCAACAATGCTATGTATGGCTCTGTTACCTAAGCGAACGGAATGTGGCCAGCTGTTTAGAAATAGCAACTCCAGCATTGACATTATTGCCATACGCCTGCTTGCACATAATAATAATCTTCATCTCATGAGGGTATTAATAAAAATGATTATCTATTAATGCATTCTTACGAATCGTTCTCAAAAGAATAATATCTAAGCATTGAGAGATTCAAGAACTACCAAATGAATTCTGTTGTTTGGATACTGTGATCCAAACATGTGGGATGTTGCGAGACTTGAGAAAAGGATAAAAAAAAAATACGAGCCGCTAGGTGAGTGTTTTTAGCTTTTCAAACGTCGAGCGACATCCCCAGTGTCTGGATCACAGTATGCAAACGAGGGAAAGAATTTGGTATTTCTTTTGTAAAATAACGACAGACGAAAAGCAGTTAACTTAATGAACACAATGATGAAGAAAGCAATTCTCCTAAAAATCATCAACTACCAATCAGAGCCAAGCTTAAGAAAGTCAAACCCTGGTCAACAAATTCTATTTCAGAATCATCCGCAAGGTATTATGAAACCATTACTTCACAATTAACCTGCACTGCACATCCATCCTCATGGATAGCGTTAAGTTGTCGCGAGAATATTTCGTGCACTTAAATTGGATAAAAACTCGCTTCCAATCCCTGTGGACTCGATAGCTCAACAGGTAGAGCGGTGGACCGGTATCCTGGTCAACAAAGCGAAGCCACTTTAACGTAGTGACAAAGAGACAAAACAAGCATGTTTTTCAAATGTACTTGAAAATCCAGCAACATACCAAGTGTTTGAACTACAGTATTCAAACACACAAAAGCCGTCACGTGCTCCTTCCATAACAATAAGACTGAACGTGCAAAAGAAGCTTTATTACACTTTTGGCGAGAAATTTTCCTTGTTTCGATACTCTTATCCAAACACGGGTATTAACCAGTCAGAGCTCGTAAAAGAGTCACGTAATTTTATAAAAAGATTTACTAAAGGCTAGTTTCCATATAATCGCTGACGATCGCTGTTGATCGCCAGCGATCATGAGCGATCGACAGCGATTATATGGAAACACTTTTCAGCGATCCAGCGATCGTGAGCGATCCCCGGCGATCGCGATCGCTGACGATCGCTGACGATCGCTGAGATAGAAAATGTTCTATCTCAGCGATCGTGAGCGATTGTCAGCGATCCACAGCGATCGTCAGCGATTATATGGAAACAAAATTCAGCGATCCAGCGATCGAAACGATCCCAAAATGCATCATTTTCTGTTGACATTGTGACGTTCAGGCATTTGTCTTCAATTGACGACCTGCTTCGAAGATAGAACATGGCGAGTTTTTCCACAGAAGAGTTCATGGAAGAAATTCACAAATATGAATGTTTACACAATCGATACTGTAAAGAGTATAAAAACAAGTTCAAAAAACTCAACGCTTAGAAGGCCGTAAGCGACAAATTTGGTTTGGAATCGTCGATAGCCGAAGCCAAATTTAAAAATGTTAGAACGGCGTACGGACGATGGTTGAAGAAGAGGAAGAACACTCCGTCTGCTTCAGGCAGAGACGCAATCCAAATGCCGGTAGAGTTTGCGAATTTAGACTGGCTACAGACACACATAGAGAGTCGGCAAACAACTACAAATGTGGGCACAACACAGTCCCTGGAATCTTCACCTTTGACCAGCAGTCGTTCATCAACGCCAGTGGATCTCGAAGAAGTCGAGGTGATTACACAGAATGAGTCTAATGAAACTGTGCTTGATGAAGATGAGGAGTGCCACGACAGAGATGAGTCTATTTTAAAAACTCCAACAACCCAAAATATCAGCAAAACCGAGATGCAGAGTAGTTCGGCAAACAAAAATGCCAAACATTGGGGGAAACAAAAAAAAGTAAAAGGGGTCTCCTCAGAAGACGTAGATCGTGCAATTTTTTCAAACAGCAAACTCCCTTAACGAGCACATGAAACGAAGTGCACAGAAGGCGCTGGGATACAATGAATTGAGCGATCATATGGAAACAAACTCAAGCGATCGTTGGCGATCGTCAGCGACCCTTCGCTTCAATGATTTCAGCGATCCGGCGATCGTCAGCGATCGTCAGCGATTATATGGAAACTAGCCTTAAGTATGATAATTACATTAATTTCAGCTCATGCTTGCAAGAAACACAATGAAATTGTGCATTGTAGCCAGTCTCATAATCAACAAAGTTCCGAGGTATGAAGGACTTGACTTCTAGTAAAATGAGTTCAGTTAACCTCGACTATTGGACCCTAGTTCTCACGTAAACCGGCAAACTCCTAGAACGTGGATGTCATATTCTTCTGAACTGGATTCCTGGCACCACTTTGAATCCATTAGCATGACCTTCAGTGCCTTTATGTATAGTCGCCCCCGCTTATATATAAATCCTTTTTGTCAACTCAATTTTTGCCTATAAGCAGATTTTACATATAAGCGAATTCGTCCCCGGGACACGCGTATCCAGGAAAATCATTTGCATAATTCAAAAATGATCAAAATAACCCAAGCCAGATTCTACTTTGTGACATACGACGATGCATTTTAAGAAACGACAGCAAATTAGTTTTAAAAATTGTATTTATCAATAAACTTAAAAATATACAAGGGAACTGATTTTAGTTTTGAAAATAATGGTCGACTAATCTTTGCCTCTTGGCAACATTTGAACACACATGTGAAAACCAGTTGAAGTAATAAATTTGCATCACTGATAAACCTTACCATAATTGTTCAAAGAGAGACTACGTGCAACGGACTTATATTACTCTCAATAATCGAATATGCCAGCTAAAATAAATCAATCGTGCTTTCTCTAAGATCTTGTAATACCTTAAAACCAAAGAAATGAAAGTGAAACTGGGAGATTATGTACCCCAGGGTTGGAACCAAACTAGCGTCATGGACCGGACGTATCCCCCAAACGGACCTCAATTCTAATTCTGCCCATTAACTCTTTTTTACCGAGTCAGTTTTCTGATGACCGAACGAAATTACACATTAAATCAAGAGGAATAAAGAAATTGCTTGCAGAAAAAGTAACCACGATTAACAGTTCTAAATGTTACAACTGAAGAGATTCGTAATTCTCTTCATTTTCTCTTACATTGCTCAGTTCTTGGTAATCGGGATCCCGTTCATTTTGTCTTTCAAGATTTCCGGGAACTTGTGACACTAATATCAGAGATTGATAATTATCTTTGTTACTCAGTTGCCTAAGATCCAGTTCTTCATATTCAGAGTTGTTCCCTTGGGTGGCACCAGGATTTGAGAACTTTGAAAGATTTCTTTCTTTGTCCAGCTTATTCAACAACCGCTTTATGAAATACACGACAATCATTCCAAGTAACATTCCAATTGTTGCAGCAATTAAAATAAGATACCATTGAGTTCCACGCTGGTCACAGTTATAACTGAGCGTTTCTGTAAGGTAAAAGGCAGAAAAAAAATGGGAAATAGCAACAAATTAATACAACTTTGCGTATAACGAAGGAAAGAGGTCACGAATGGCTGAAGTGAGATGGGCAGAACCCCCTTTATGTTCTGGGTTGATAATAACATAAGAAGGCCAAGGCATGAGCACTGATCTCGGTATAATTGAATTGCACATTGAGACGACCGAAATGATGTTTTACGGCTTACCAATATATGGACGCAACGAATATTTTTGAACATTTTTTACCAGAATGAATGTAACTCCAAATATAGAGTGCATAATCACATTGTAGATTATTGCGTCACAACTCGAATAGTAAATTTTTGGCTTTAACTAAGTTATCCTCAGACCAATTGAATCATAACAGTTACACGTTACACTTGACCATTACAAATAATGACAAGCTATCATGTTCGACTGCTTGACGCTTGTTCAGGTCAGTGCGGTAATTACACCTTTTGCTGTTCATTACCAGAAAATATAGTATCATTAACGCCAACCTCAAACTCGTTAACGCAAAACGACGTTCATTTTATTTAATCGACATTCATTAACGCTTCTGTCGCATTCAACTACCATTTTTGCATAGAAAGTGACATTCATTAGCGTAGATACGCAACCATTTGTATCAAGGGGCATTCTATAGCGGCAAGAGACAACCATTAACACATTCTACTATACTTTAGGGATAATAAAATTTCAATTAGGCAAGATATTTATCCGGTCTGTTGGAGGGTCGAGAGAAGGCTTTACCGAATTCGGACATGTATAAGAGATAAGGGAATAAAACTGTCACAATTCGTACATGAACTGAATTCGGTTAGACCGTTCGAACCTCTTTTATTTCGCCAATATGTCAATGACTGTTTTGCTACTTTTCGCTCAGCCGACCACGTTCTATGTATTCGGCTGGGCCCTTTCAAGACTATCTTAACTCACAACATTGAAATATGTTTTGTAGTGGGACAGAGAATAGTTCTATTGTATCATTCCCGAACGTCTTAATTGATCGCACACACGGCTTTCAACCTCTGTTAATCGGAAGCTCACGTTCACAGGTTTGTTTATAAATTTTGATAGTTTTATTCCCTTACCTTTTAAACGTGCACCTCACTAATGGACATAAATATACCATTATTATTGTTACTTACTTATCACATTATTTAATTCACGCAAAATTGATATTAACTGTCTTTTTGAGTCTCGAGGCGAATAGTTTGAAAAAACAGCCTAAATATTTCTGGCATCTCAGGAATTTGGAGGCCCAAGAGACTACCGGTCCCCTGGGTCCGTTCTTTCTTTCGGCGGCCCTGTCGACGAGACATCTCTTTAGTTTTATGCAGTGAATGTATAAAAAAAGTACGCTGTCATTGCTCACTTTACACGACCCCCTATCTATAGCCGCTTGGTTCAAGCAATGACGTTATGATGCAATGTATACCAGGGCCTCGGACTATTAGCACTCTTACTGGTCGTTTTAGTCTAAGATCACATACCCGGTAAAATATTCAGCTGGTTTCGGCTTCCCTGAAGTCTCCTTGGTTTTGTCAATCGCGACAACTTCACAAGTCACGCGTGTATTCTTACTGTATAAACCAGCCTAGACGCTGTATTAAACAATATTCTTTCCCACGTTCTCTCTCAAGCTCACAGACAAGTAATAGGAGCCTACAGAAATTGGTTTATCTAGGGTGACTGTTACTGAGGTTGGGATGAAAAGCTGGCTTTGGGAGAATTCTTAGTTCATTGCCATTTGCTTGCAGAAATCGGGTTTATATATTTGCTTGCTGTAGAGTATTAATGAGTGATCCACAACAGGCGAAGGTATTCCCTCTATTTTGTCCTTTAAACAGAGACATCATTTGTCGAACAAGTGAACTTCAGACTGTCACAATCACGGTCACATAACACGACGAAGAACTAAAATAAGTCTTTGAATTCACAGTCTGTCACAAATGACAACGCACAAACATTCCAAAGACGGTACTGTGTCTAAATAACACCAAACGTTTGTTGTCATTGAATACAAATTGCTAAAAGAAAACGCTACAACTTACCTCTTATCAAATTGGCCAAGGTGAGCATCCAGCACAAACTCCGGCGAATGATGGTTTCATTTTTCATCATGAGTCAGGTCAGCACGTCTTCGATGTGTTTCTGCTTCTACTTCCTGGTACTAACCGCTCGTTCGAACAAAACCTTTAATTAATACAAAGACTGTTTCAACACGGATTAAATAATAGGATTTTTTTGTTCATCAAGGGAGCCCAGCACCGCGAGTAACAGAGAAATTAGCAGTGTATGAAAAGAACAGCACTAAGGAGGTGTGGACACTTTTGATCAAGTGATTGCCATCGAATAGTGCAGTTCAAAGAAAATGGGGAAGATATTTTCTGAGAAAGGAGGCGAGGTTAAATTCCAGCGGCCGTTTCCTCCGGTTTAAGAGGAAATACGATACTGGTGGTAGCACACGTCAAAAACATCAAGTTAAATTTTACAACGGAGCAGACAAATGGGACAGCGGGAATGTAGCGTTTCGTAGGCTAAATCTGAATGGACTGTTGAGCACTGTAGGGGAGCCAAGAACTCGAAGATGACCTAACGCTTGGTTTGTAAGGATCACTGGTGAAGTATCTCAAGTACTTTCATTTCGTCACGTAAAACGATAAGGACACTCGACTACTTACAAGATAAAACATATTCCGAAAAGGAGCATCTTGAAAACTCAGAATACGAGTCAAAATCAAGACGCAAGATGATGGTTTTGAAATGGAACCGAAATATTACTGATTCAACTTGCGTCTTTATTTTGACTCGTATTCTGAGTTTTCAAGATGTTCCACTTCGAAATATGTTTTATCTTGTAGTTTTTTAAATTGTCGGCTGGCTCTGGCTTCTGACACGACCACTTTCCTCCATAGTTCACTCAGCCTTGCAGAAGGAATAATGAGGTATACGTTTTCAATCTCCCTTTTCCTATATTTCTATCCAAGCTTTCTTAAAGTCAGAGCTATCTAGAACCTCTGTGGAGGAATGCGATTTACGATTTCGCCAGTTTTCTTCTCCTTCTTGATATGTTTACGCAATTCGCACAATATTCTCTCCGAAAAATGTATCCGCCCAATTTGTTAAAGCTCGCGCCGCCGGTGCGCAAACCAGTTCGTCTGCGTGGTGAAAGAAAGTGAATAACGACATAGAACAAACAATCAACGAGAAATTCGTCTCGGTGTCGGTAGTTCAAATGTATGTGTCGTCAGATTTTTGGCCGCCACAGTATTCCTAAGTGCCCTCGTAACTTGCTGAACGTGAAGCGTAAAAGCTACTGCCTTTTTTAAGACAAATAATGGCCAATTGTTTGACCTCTAGAGTTTGGAGGATGATTTTAAACAGCTTTGTGAGAACTCACGTCCCCTGTGGGAAAATACTCGTTTTGCGGGGATGATTACCAAGAACATGGTGACCAGGAAAAAACCGGGGATCGACAAGAAAATCGCGAACAAAGTCCGACTTCTGGTTGATTGCTTTTCCTCTGATTATGAATATCCGCGAGCTTTCACTGTTTTCCGTAACGTGTTTGGTTATGACGTAGCTGCCACAATCAAACCCAGAAACTTACATGAATTGATAACCTGCCAGCATGTCAGCAAACACAAAAAGGAAAGGATTGCCGGAAGGTAGTTTTTGGTAAGCAAACTCTGAACGGGCTGTGAGGCAGTGGAGGGTGGCATGAAATCGAACACGACCTAACACTTGGCTTGTAAGAATGAATGGTAAAGCTTGGTTCACACGAGCGATGTAAGAGTAAGGACAAGATTAATACGAAAACAATGCATGCCATCCTCTCAGGGACTTGCGAAGATAAAACAAGAAGTTTGCTTTGTTTCATCTTTTGTTCGTTCTTGGCTTATGCTGGGACTATGATCTTTGCTTATGGTTATCACGATCCTTATGTCGCAGGCTTGACTTCATTCCTTTGGTTTGCCTTTTGTTTTGTCTTTATGCTTATATTTATGCTTACGTGTGAACCAGGCCCAAAGGGTCTGAAGTGCTTAAGCCTGGTTCACACTTGAACATAAGCATCAGCATAAGGACAGAAGAAAATGCTAAACAAAGGAATGAAGAATAATCATAAACACAAGCGTAAGACCATAGTCCAAGCATAAGCTGAGAGCCGAACAAAAGACGAAAGAAAGAAAAATTCTTGTTTCATCTTAGCAAGTCCCAGAGTAGATGTAATGCTTTGTTTTCGTATTGATCTTGTCCTCATGCTTATGTTGCTCTGTGAACTAGGCTTTACACTTCGTCGTGTCCAACAATAGAGACCTTAAGCAATCGGCGTTCTTGACTCACGGACATCAAATGGGAAATTTGATGAACTGGTGTTTTTGATGTTTGGGCCATGAATTCTTTGAATAGAATTTTTTGCGCGAGCAAAGATGATCTTAAAAACCCCACGAGAGATTATACTATGTCTAATCAGTGAGTCGGCGGTAAACTTAACCGACAGATGTTGACGATATAGGAGACGTAGGCTTTAGAACGCGGAAAGGTTGTTAATGACTTCCATAGAAGTTCGACGACTCCCTTGGGATTTGAAAAAATTCATTTCCTTTGTTTTCAATGAAAAATTTAATTAAAAGAAAGAGCCGTTCGTGACTCAAGAACGCCTGTTGCTTAAGCCCGTTTTCCACTGGGGGAATTTTTTCGCGTGAATCGACTTTTCATTGTTTAAATTGAATAGATCCACATTAGTTCCAGGCGAAAGCTCATGAGACAAAAGAAAAAGTCGCTTCGCGAAGAAATTCGTCTGATGGAAAACTGCCTTTAAGCTCTTCAATAGGACCACACGACCACTCACCATAGCGCAACCTTTGCAAAAAGGAGGTGGTACGCAGGTCCAATCCTAAATCTACACTACAGTAAGGTTCCCAAAAGTCGGAGTCATCTAGATCCTCTATTAAGGGGAGTGGTTAGCTACAGCCTACTGATACAACCGACAAAAACGTAAGTTCGCCAGACACGCTTGGTTAGAATTTTTTAGTTCTACGATAGTTCACGGTGGCGCATCTAGACGGGTCCTCACGCCTCCGAGTTCGGGCCAACAAACTTACACAAAGTGGCAATGGTAACTAAAGATTAAGTATGTTGAAGATTCTGTCAAAGGAGGAATATAAAAGTTGAAGATAGTTATGTATTACAGGATTAACGTTTAACCCAGGAATCACACATATCCGCACTATCTAAGCTTTTGAATACAATGCATAATCAGCAGTTTCTTTTGACAAATTTGACCGGTTGAAGGGTTAAAATAACTTTAGTGTTTGTAGCTGATTGACGATTGGAAATTTGATAGAAATACATAAGGTTAGTTCTTTTATATAGACGAGTGAGCGGGTGAAGAAAATAGTGACTATTAAACAAAGATAAGAAACGATTGTCCTTGGGAGGTGTTGGAACGTACACAGACTCCACGGCCTGATTTCCAACAAGTAAGCTATTTCGTATTCTTTTTGTTTTGGAGGTTGCCAAAGAATATTTGATTAAGAAATTTGACATAAAAATTCACTAAGGCATAATTATATTAATCACTATTAAATCTACAACACCTTTGACCATACTCGCGGAGGTAATGTTGTACAATGAAAGTAAAACATTTTTGAGACTGGCACCTAGAAAGACAAAGCTTTCTAAAAATGTCCCCAGGCTCCGTTAGCAGGTCATTGGGTTCGTGGTGAAGAACTGCGTCCCCCCTGCGCGAATTCCCGGATCCCCCCTGGTTCGCTCTTTTATTCTCAAGATTATGCAAACATTCAAGAATGCGATTGTTTGTGAACCACGACGATGTTTTAACGCCCATTTATGAGCTATAATGGCGAATTTACCGAGCCAAGTGAATAACCTTGTCGTTTGACTTAATGGCACACTTCAGCTTGTCTTCAGACTGTCCCAAATACTTCTTCTGCCTTCGCGAATCACTACACTCGTCTGTAAAACCTTTAAGTATATGTTAATCGATGTTGAGAATATTTAATAATGTATCATATTACTAGAAATTTTGATCACGATGTGGTTCAATATCACGATGAAAAGAAAAATATAAATGGTGTAAAAAATAAAAATTACTGTTTAGTCTCAGGGCCTTGTGAAAACAAAACGTGAACACGTTCGCTCCGGACTTCACTCGAGATGGTATGTATTGAAATTAATAAGCCATATAATAAATCTATTTTAATTAATGCGTGGTATAGACCGCAAAACTAAGATATAAGTGTGTTTGATGAGTATGTGGTGTTTTTATGCAAATGTTAATGTGAAAACAAAGAATTAATTGTCTTAGGGGATTTGAATTGTAATGTTAGTAAAACACCGCTTGATCATCAAACACAAAAATTGCAATTCTTATGTTCGCTCTATCAGATTGATCAACTTATTAATGAGCCAACAGGAATGACGCCGTCATCAGATTCTTTAATTGATTTAATATTAACTAACAAACCTGAAAATATTTCCCAGTCAGGTGTTATTCACCTTGGGATATCTGATCATAGTTTGATTTATGCAGTAAGAAACCTTATATTGACAAAATCGGAAAAAACATCACCTATGGTTAGAGAAGTTAGAGATTTTAGAAATTTTGTGCAAAATGATTTTATTCATGATGTTTCGCAACTTCCTTGGGACACAGTCAACCAATTTGATAATCCAAACATATCCTGGCAAGTGTGGAAATCGTTTTTTCTTGAGGCTCTTGATAGGCATGCACCTCTGCGACAGATGAGGTTGAAGGAGAATGGAATACCTTGGATTACCCCTCAAATTAACCAGCGTATGAGAAAGAGAGATTTCGACAAAAAACAAGCAATAAGATATGATTCTCAGCCACAATGGCTGTTGTATAGATCTGAGCGTAATAAAGTGAACATTGAGATTCGTAAGGCAAAATCTAAATATTTCTGTGAGAAAATCGAGGATAGCATATCTTCTAAAAATGTCAAAAAAAGTTGGTCTTTGGTAAATACCATTTCGGGACGAAAACGTAAATCGACTAATGTAAAAGAGCTTCAAATTAATGATACAATTGTCTCAGATGGTAAAATTTTTGCTGAATCCTTTAACGATTATTTTACAAATGTAGGAATGAAATTGGCTGCTGAGTCTGATCAGCTTTATAATAATGTGGGTGATGACCCAATCTCTTATGATCATTGCCCGGAGACTCGTTTTTATTTTTCTGATATCAGTGTCAGCAGTGTTGCCTTTCGTCTTCGAAATCTCAAAGCTTCTGAAGCAACCGGTATGGATAACATACCGGTAAAAGCTCTCAAAGCGGTATCTCACATCATTGCGCCATCGTTGACTGTTATATTTAGGCAGTCCCTTAACATAGGTATTTACATAAACGATTGGAAATTAGCACGAATTTCACCGATCTATAAAGCAGAGGACCGAAAAAAATGTGAAAATTACTGATTAATTTCGATTCTACCCATAATATGTAAAATATTTGAAAGAGGAGATTTTACTCAAATATGTAAATATCTGAATGACAACTCTTCATTATCAAAATTTCAATCAGGATTTCGACCAAAATATGGAAACGTGGGCGCACTTATCCAGATGTATGACCAATGGCTTAGTGACTTGGATAAAAGAAAAATAAATGGAGTTGTATTTTTGGATATTCGTAAAGCGTATGACTCTGTTAACCATGATATTTTATTGAGAAAGCTTAAAAATCAATTTGGAAGACAAGACACTGAATAAAGATGGTTTGAGTCTTACCTAACGAATAGAGAGCAAGAATGGCTAGTGAATGGCCATACATCTTCACCAAAGAAAATTAGATTCGGTATTCCGCAGGGCTCAGTATTGGGATCATTGTTATTTTTACTTTACGTAAATGACATGCCTGATTATCTGAAAAAAACAACTCCCTATCTCTATGCAGTCGATACACAAATTTCGTCTTCTTCAGAAGATATTGAGATTTTAATTCAGAAATTAAATAGTAACTTAAATAATTTTCAGATGTGGCTTTTGAAAAATAAACTCCAACACCATCCCACCAAAACAAAGGTGATGTTTGTTGGGTCATCTCATAATCTTACCAATAAAGTTGGAAATACACCACTACTTACGAATAATACCCCTATTTTTCGAACCAGTAAATATACATGTTTAGGGGTGGATATTGATGAAAAATTAACTTGGGGTGAACATATCGAGACAATATGCAGAAAAGTGAGTGCAGGAATTGGAGCTATGAGGCGTATAAAGCCCTACGTTCCACCTGCAATTCTGCAAACAACTTATAAAGCACTGGTTCAACCTTATTTCGATTACTGCTCCCCTCTGTGGGATAATTGTAGTAAAACACTTCAAGATAAATTACAAAAGTTTCAATGTCGTGCAGCTAGAGTGATTTCTGGACTCAGTTACAATGTTAGATCGGCCGATGTCCTGGACGCTCTCGGTTGGTAAACACTTGATGTGAAACGATTAGAGAACATATTGATAATGATGCACAAAATACTTAATAACCACACTGTCCCTAATCTAAATGAACTTTTCTGTAAAAGAAATACAATTCAGAATAATTATAATTTATGTACTAGTAATACAGACCTACTCTTGCCTAAGTCTAATAGTGAATTTCTGAAGAAAAGTTTTCGATATTGTGGTGCCATGCAGTGGAAACATCTTCCTGAAGATTTTAAAAAGTCTGAAACTCTTTTTTCTTTTAAAAAGAAAATACACCTGACGTAATTGTTATTGGGTCAAACCAATTTTTAATTTAAGTTTTTTTTTAATTTTTGTATAGTTCAATCTTTGCTTATATTGCTTAATTTGTATACAGTTCAGTTTGTGTATAGTTAATGAGTGACGCCCCTCGTGGAAAGCAGCGTATTATGTTGATCGAGGCTAGCGTGTTTAAATAAAGTTTTACCTACCTACCAACCTACCTTATTTACCTACCTACCTACCTACCTACCTACCTACCTACCTACCTACCTACCTACCTACCTACCTACCTACCTACCTACCTACCTACCTACCTACCTACCCCTTACCTACCTACCTACCTACCTACCTACCACTCCTTTAGCTCAAAACGTGGTATTATCGGCAGTTCCCGGACTATTTTGGCTTTTTACCAGAGGACTAAACCAGGGACGGGCCATGACCACCCCCCTTTACAGTTTCCTTAATGGAAGGTCGAAAACATCATGTTATTTCTCGCAAGAATAATCCTAACAACCGACTAGAAACAGTTTACTTTTAGATTTGACACGAAGAGAAGAGTCTGTTATCTATCTTGGCTAACCCAATAAGTACTAGCAGTTTGTACATGATATAAACGAATTATTATCAGTAAAAATTCCCCGATGAATTAATAATTTTTCCCCGACAGGGGGATGTAGCCCCCTGCGCAATGCGCTGTTCAGTATCTTCAACTGAACCAGCGTATAAAGTGTGAATTTATTTCGTTGAATAATCTTGGAAACATGATGTATTTCCAATTAGACAAAATGTTTTGTCAATTGTTATCTAATTCAAATATCAAACAGATTGAAACATATTGTGAACTAAGTGTGACAAGATTTCTCTTGTTGATTTTCACAGTTGGTGTTCCTTTACCGTTTCAAGAGCCCTTTCAAGTGAGGTAAACTTAATTTCTGTCTCATTTTCACTTTAAATCTCAATATATCGAGACGACTTACAGAACTTAGTTTCCACTGGCGAGCAAATATTTTATTTATGGCCTGGTAATTTATCTTTCTTTATACAATTAGCCAGAATAGCATTCATAATTTTAAAAATGCAGTATATTCTTAGAGTAAACTGAATATCAAATGCATAAAAGAAACACCTGATAGCTAAAGTAAATGTCATTCAAAGGAAATGAAACATTTAATTGAGGATAGACCGTCGGCAAAGGGGATCTACTTAAAAGCAGAATCACTAAACTAGTGACTACAGTACTGATATTGAACTATTGGTGAGCCATCGATTGAACTAGCTCTGCGAGATTTCACTGAGCTTCAACAGCAAAAGGTAAGTAAATGCCTTAACAGTTCAATTTGTCGTTCTTGTTTTAGCTTGACGATTTACAGTACGTATGCAACTACGAAGCATATTTCACGATTTTGACGACATTCGGTAATACTACCACAACAGAATAGTGTAACTTTAAATGCTCTTTAGCAGTTTAGCCTAACATGCCTCAGGCCTCCATCTACTTGATACCACTGTCATATACGACTGTTCGTTGTGATGTATGTGGTTAACTCGGTGGAGTCTCCAGGAACTATTGCAACATCAGCGAGCAAATCGTAAGCATGAATTGTATCCACAAGACGACATTAGATACACCTCGACGAACAATCGATTGCGACAACGTTATCGTGTAGATCAGACTTTAAAGAAGTTTAAGAAATATTTCAGCAAGTTTAATAAATTTTGAATATTTTTTTTTAAATTTTAAATTTAGCTTTAGGTGTCTTAGAAAGTGTTTAGTAAGTTGGGGTTATATCTATTGGTTTACACGGTCTGGACGGAAGTAGGTGAATCATGGACTTATAACCTTAGTAACAGCTTCATCGAAACAAAGTACTGAAAACAGGAATCTGTTTTCAGAGTCCAATCAGACATCATAAGCGGGAGGCAAGTTTCCTGGACGAGCTTTTGCCTAAAAAGTTGTTCCGTCCTAAAATTTTGATATGCAATTTTCCATTTAATTACACCTGCAATTTATCTCGACTGGGTTGGATTGAATTTGGGGATCTCCTGTTTCAAGGAAAGTTCACAATGGTTGATTCATAAGATGAATACAACTCTGATAGTAGCAGCTCTATCCAAACCACAATCAGCGTCTCGCTGCACAACTGTGAAGCAAACTACATAACTCTACAAATAACTAATTCCTTTATGTGTTCAAACCGCTCGAAAAACATAGTATTCAGGCCCAATGATATTAAACCTAGGAGTGTCATGGTGTAATTATGTTTTCACTACCGTTGTCGAACCAAAATGCCCTCAAAAACCGACGAAGTTTGTTTAAATGGTGACAAATTTCTCTTTACTAAATGTATATAAATTTCTACTAATTGTACTTTAAACTTGCCACAAGCAGCATTTTTCTCGGCGGTGAGATTGTTCTTTTTTATAAGATAGAGACTTTTAGATTCCGTGAAATTGTTGTCATTTACTCTGACATAGATTACAAACACTGATTAAATAATCCATTAGTCGTTTCTTGCGATTAGCCCAATTTAGTAATTTAACTTTAAAAAACAAGGTGTCTAATGCAAGAGATATAACAAAGCTATGAAGCTCATTTGATTTATTGCGTTTGTTTTCACTGTCTCAAGTTTTAAAGGTATATATGTCACCTGAAGTTAACAGTCATGTTGGCTTAGGTACGGGGGAAAAAAGTAGTTAAATATTCATGGTTTTGTAAAACAAATATTCGCCCTGGTTAAATGAAAGTTGCCGTAAAAGGAGCAACAACATTTAATATCTGGAACGTATGTCATAATTTTAACTTTAACCTGTCCAGTACCAAAGATTTGCTTGCCAGTTGTTTGATCTTAACCGGTTGAGCATGTTCCTTTTGGGCTGGCACTTAGTGCATCTCTGATCATGGATGGGAGTAGTGGGGGAGCATCACGGCTAGGTGTTGGGAGGGAAGTTTGTGGTTGATACCTTCATACTAGGATACTAGGGTGGATTGATCAAACATAGACTTCTCTCATCCAGGGGCCATTTTAGCGGGATGAGCTACCCGACCTGGAGGTATTCCTAATAGGGCCTCACATGCAAGATTATGCGTTGTTTTCTTTTAGTTACACCATATCACGCACATTTGTCTGTGATGCTTGTGCCTGGTGTACTCTTATCAGACTGGCTGTCATGATGGGCACATTGGGCTTTGTATATTTGTACCCCAGCGTCACTTTGATGGCGTGTTGCTCCTCTCTCTCAATAATAATAATAATAATAACAATAATAATAATAATAAGTTGTAATAACAATAACAATAATAATAATAATAACAATAATAATAACAATAATAATAGTAATAAGAATTGGTGAGAAAGAAACAAAAAAGATAGAAAAGTATCAAGCATTGAAACGAGAGATTAAGAACCTGTGGTCAATGAGAAAGGTAAAAGTAATTCCAGTTGTCGTTGGAGCCTTGGGCTGTGTAAGCATAAAGTTTGAACAATGGATTGAGAGGATTGGAATAACAGTGAACGTTGAGGATATCCAGAAAACGACACTTCTTGGAACAGCAAGAATTTTAAGAAGAGTGCTGGAAAACTAGTTGTAACAGTGCCACCTTAGTCTACTGGTTGTAGACAGCTGGCACCGATGAATACCGGATCCAGAGCAAACTGTGCGGAGATAAAAATAATAACAATAACAGTAATAATAATAATACAAAGGAATAATATTAACAAAGCAATATTTGGTGGGAGGGAGTAATGGCCAGAATATGAATTGGCTAAAGAAAAACATAATAATAATAACAACAATAATATGGGTACTGGAGTAGGACAAGCACAGCTTCAGCCTTCTACGAGAATGTGGACGCTCCCGCCCACCAGAGTCCGGAGTTGCACCTCTGGCAAGTGCCAGAAACCCCTTAGCCAAGGGTAGATAAGACTCTTTAGACTTGGATGGCAACTTATCTAAGAGGAGGAAACTTTGACATAAAACCAGAAGTAGGTAGCCAGGACATTGATTCAGAGCCAGTGACCTCGACAAAACGAGCAGGCTTCGATGAGATGACCTAGGGAGTGGTGTCCCTGCCTTACCAGCTGGGTAGACAGGTAGCAGAAAGCCTGAGCTTGCCTTAATTGGCTGGCAGTTGCAAGTACATTACCTTCAGATGTAGGCAAACCTACTCTGTTAGCCCAAGGACCAAAAGAAAATCTGTACAGCAGGCTAATGACCCTGACCTTAGTTGGTTGAGGATAAACCAGCCTTAAATGCTGAAACAGATCTGCACTAGACTAAGAATAAAACAATATTCAGTCTTAACCCTTCCAGTGGCACGCCTAAACTGACCTTAGCTGGTTGGAAGTGCAAGAAAGTACCGTTAAGGTCAAACTGGATATGCGCATCGGGCACTACTTTCAGAGACTTTAAATGGCTGTACATCCCTTACTCCTTCCTGACTGGATAAGTTGGGCGAGTAAGGGCTAGCCCCGTGGGTTTTTCTTTAAATCCATTTTAATGGCAAGGTTTCCTTTTCCCGCAAGTTCCCTGAAATGTGCAATGTCTGTTGCGGCCTTACCTGGCGGGATGCTGGGAGCCCGTAGCAGGCTGAGACCCCTTCCACTGTCCTTAGTTGGGTGGTGTGCAAGTTGTAATAACAATAATAATAATAATAATAATAAAATCTTTATTTCAGTGTCATTGAGATATAGCTTTTTACAAACTAATTGGGGACTATTTGAGATAACATAAGACAAAAATAAAAATTTTCACTATGTAAAGTACTTTTAAGGTAATTCTAAAATCAGATGATAGAATAATAAAGCTTTCCCCCTCATTTTCCAAACTCAGGTAGATCTACTCCACATGAAATTATCAAAATGACCCCGACGGTGCCTTGATACGACCATGCGATTGCGCCTCTGAAGAACCCAGTATTTTATTGCATCTAGAGAATCATTAGAAAATGACTAGGATTCGATTTCTGCCTCACTATAAATGTGCTGTCATACCGTACTGTTATGTTCATCTTATTTTATAGCACATTACCTTCCAGGTTGTCGCTTGGAAGGTTACATCTTTCGTTTCATCGAAATCCTATCGTCCAGTGAATGTGGTCAACACTGTCTTGCTGATCAGCGGTGTCAGTCAATAAACTACAAATCAGAAGTGTCGAAGTTTGATTTGATCGTTTGTGAGCTGAATAACTGTACAAACGATGAGAAACCAGATAGTTTGAGTAGGATAACGGTAAAGGAATGGGAAAAGGGGATGGGGTTAGAGGTTACGGTTTTAGGATTAAGGTTAGATTTGGGGTTAGAAAAATCAAAAAATAAAATGGAAAAGGTTGTGGTATGGCTGCATATAGTGCAGCTGTAGTTACAGTTAAAACCTAGAAGAAAGAAAAAAAGAAAGAAAGGAAGAAGAAAGAAAGAAAGGAAAGAAAGAAAGACAAAAAGAAGGAAAGAAAAGAAAGAAATTAAGAAAGAGAGAAAGAAAGAAGGAAAGGAAGAAGGAAGAAAGAAAGGAAGAAAGGATGAAAGGAAGTATAAAAGAAATAAAGAGGGCATGGAAACAGATGGTGAAATGGAAAACTCGGGTGTGGTATGAAGAAAAAGACATGGCGGCAACATTTTTAGAAATTTTGCTTCTGAAATCTTTACCATTGTGTTTATAAAATAACAATGTAGTCACGAACCGCCAGGTTTCCAACGCGAGGCACAACATTTAGGTGCAAGCTTGGTTTGTGTTTACTTCCATTCTTTTTTGGGTGAATTTTCTGGCTGGTACTGAAAAAAAACAAACGATATTTGTGTTTTATAGGATCAAATAAGCACCACAGTTAAAATATATGTAAAGTAAACAAATATTTTAATAGTATACATGTTTCCGCAAGACTGATCCCATCTTCCGTACAAGTGATTATGGATATTTGCAAGTCTTATTTATATGCTAACCTAATTAATATACAGGGTATGACACATCAAACGGACCTCAGGAAGTGTCAACAAATCAATCGCCTGTCACACTATAATTACTATTTCTATACGTTTTTGTTGACACTTTGTGAATACCATTAGATGAGTCACACTCTCCATATGAATTAGGTTAGCATGCAAATAACACTTGTAAATATCCATAATCACTTGTACCGAAGATGGCGGAAGTGTTGCCGAAACATGTATACTATTAAAAAACTTGTTTACTTGAAATTTATGTTTCAATTTCACACTCCGACAAAATATGACAATTTGATGGCACCAGGGCCTCAGTCTTCAACACCTTCAAACCCTCTAGAAACTTCCCAGAACGCAAACAATTTGTACAACTGTTCCACTATCTCCCCTACCACGTCGCCTCAGGAAGTTATATTATTTATGATCACGTCAACTATAAATCACTTCCTGTCTATTGCCACTTCGATCATACACTCAATGAAGTCTGTACCCCAGTGTCATCGTTCTCGTTCGCAAACCACCAAATCATGGCTGCTGATTTTAGTGAACGTACCAATAAATAACAGAAAGTCTAACTTTTTGTTATATCATATGTCCTTGATTCAAATGAAGCACATTTGAAACCAGTCCACTCAGTGGCGCGCCGTTTGTAACTACAGCGAATCAATGTCAGATCAGCGGGATTCAGTGAGAGGGAGATTCACGGAGTTTAACCCTTTAGACGAAAAAGGTCTGTAAAGGTCGTGCAAAAGAGTGGAGTACGTAAACATAAGAGGTCACGTTTGTATCAACTGTTACAGTCTTGTGGTTCCAAGAAACTACCCAGTTTCTTCACATTGACAGTAAGCGAGATAGAAACTGCACTTTTAACGGCGGGCAAGACGCGGTAACCAGTGAGAACAGCTTTGGACACTACAATTACGTAAATCCGAATTTTGGATACTACACTAACCTGGACGATCTACCATCACCAACATGCACCGATTCTCCCTGGTTCAAACCATTTACTTTGACTGAAACGCTCTTTGATTAGATTTAAAAAGTGAAAAAAAATGAGTTTGTTCAATAAAGCTTTCACTATTTGCTGCCTAATGGTTTAACTTTAGCAGGTAAAAACATCTGCTGTTAGTCAGACTAAAATTAGGGAACACCTGACAGGACAGATAGGCACC
The DNA here is from genome assembly GCA_030142905.1 of Heliopora coerulea. Lineage (NCBI taxonomy): Eukaryota > Metazoa > Cnidaria > Anthozoa > Scleralcyonacea > Helioporidae > Heliopora > Heliopora coerulea. The sequence goes on from JASJOG010000253.1 coordinate 225,560, forward strand.
ATCACAACGACTTTTATTACCACGTCGACAACTACAAGTCTTGGTCGGACTTAGTTCACAGGACCCCCTTGCTTTTGAGATGATATTTATAGCAAAATTTTAGCAAAGGAACTAGATTATTTAGTGGTGTTTCAATGGTGTTACTTTATGTATATAATTGCTGATATCTATAGTGATCGTGTTTGCCTCAATTTATGCATTTCGTCATAAAATACAACTTGGTTTTGAAATTTTCGTTTTGAAGGCTACGCGTTTTAAGCTCAACTGCTGTTTTTTTGTTACCCATCATTAAATAAAATTATTGTTGATTCTGTTGTTGTGTCACTTTGGGCTCAGATTGCATAAAGTACAAGTAAGTTTACGCCGTCAGCTGGGACGATCGATCAGCTACTTTTTTCTAGTTAAGTTGTGTCAATAAACTTCAACATTAAACAACAGGTGCATGAAGGAAACAAATTTGACTTATTAAAACCCGTATTTTTAATTAAAACCACTACAAGGTGTACGACGTTTTGAAAAGAACACCATATCGGACGAACGCAGCCGGTAAAGAGGTTTAACAAAATCATTTATATCGCACCTAAAGAATACACCTCGTTTGATATCCAAGTTGATTAGCAGGTAGGGGGAGTAAAACAATATGTTCGACAATATTTCAGATTAACTCACAAGTATTATCCACAATGAATTAAAATTCCAATATTTTACATAAAGTATCGTTTGTGTGTAAGAAATCTGAGGCGGATGTTTCACTTCGTTTCCATTTGACTTTCTACCTAGATATTGACTATGACTTTCGGATGCATTGTTAGATTTTAGATATTGTTTAAGGTCTATACCTCGGCGGGCCGCCCACAACTTTGCAATTCAACAGGAAACAGCCGGACGCGACTGATATTAACTTCTTAACAATGCGCAGCGAAATTTCACATCTAATACTTGATCAGACTTCAAAATATTGCATTGACTTCACTCGAACCTCACACGAGGTCGAAACACAATCCTTTTACAATAATTAGCTTTATTTAGGCGGACTGCGCACATTAGATGCATTTTCTGTGTATCGAAAGTAACCCCATCTGCCCCATTCCCCATAACCATTTGGAGAAAAACTGTCAGATACTGATTAAATCCTTGGAAATACCTTGCATACATTGTGATCCTGCCATATACTTCCTGGCAAAGTGTACATCGAAGATCTAAGACTCGAGGCTAGAAGTGGATAGGCTTTACCAATCATACTCATTGTTCCGCTGTTCAATATTCGACCAATACCTTGCTCTTGTATTCAAGTCTACAAAACCAAAAGAATTTTACAACATCTCAATGGCGTATCAACGACATTTGCTCTTTTTGTTATCAGTAGACTTTGTGTTTTACACCGTGAGTGAATTATCTGAGCTTCAGGTAAGTAAACTCGGGCCGTCATCAGAGAAGTTAAGAACGTTCGTTATTGTCAGAAATCCTAAACCTTCTGGTCCACCAAAATGCACTCGTCATATGAGAGTATTACTAAAAATGGTGATTGCACGTATCCAATGCCTAAATATTACAATAACGGAAACGAAAGAAAAGAAAGGAAAGTGTTAGCATTAATGGAAAAGTGTCGACCATATTTCACTGAGTTGTTTGCTGTCTTGCGGAATTGTTCGATGTTCATACGTTAGTTGATTCCGTAATTTTCCGCCATTCAAGAAATCTTAATATATTCAAGCGTAGTATTTTAAGCATGTAAACGTTTTATTTTAATTTTATTTTTGTCTAAATGTATATTATATTATATCTTATATCTTTGTAATTTAATCGTATTTTATTAGATAGATTATTTTGAGGTCCTTTTTGAAAATCACTATATGAAAAAGTTTCCTCAATAAATATTATCATCATCATCATCAATTTGTCTTGCGAAATGATCTTCGACAGAGACGAGGAGCGTAGATTCTTCGCACTTGACTCAAATCCCTCATGATGTAACCCTCAAAGTCTACTTTTAATAAAAAGAACAATTTTCATCATGCAAATCCTCAATTAACATATGACATTTCCTGGTGGGAATCCTTGATGGGTAAATTTTGGCGGCACACTTGGTACAGTGTTTGTAAAATAATCCGACCAACGTTTATCAGCACGATAAAAAGACTTCCCAAAACAACAGCAACAACAAGAAGCCCTGTATTTGTAATGTAACACTTCATAAAATTACGGATACCCTCAGTTACCAATTGATTCATTAAAAATTTAAGAGACTAATTTTCTGTAGAACGCGTGGGAAGATAAGCCGGTGGATACGGCATAAACGATTAAAATACATGAACAAACTTCATGATAGACTAATCCAAAATACATTCTAAAATCATCGAGTCAGATGGCTTACAGGAAGCACAGCAAAATCGACATGAAAATGAAGCCAATGTGTCTCTCACGGACAATGATGGTTTTGGTTTCATTTTCATCTTTCCCAAAAAAGCAAATGGTCAAGATTCACAACAAATTGCTGCTCGATTACAAGCAAGTCAAGGTAGGGTACGACTACTGAGTTTATTCTTTAATGTCGAACATTAATGAATGTTCAAATTGGATGTGCTTTTCTCGACTTGAAATTTATTGAATTTATGCTGAAAAATCACTGTTCCTAATCCAACATTTTCACACGTTACTCTACAACCTTCATTCGGGGTTATGATTGCCAAATACCTCACGGATTTATTCGGTAATTGATGAAGACATAGTTGGAACGTTCGGAGCAAACAGCGACTTTTTAAGTTGCACCAAAATATTTCAAGTCAGCGTAACTTTAACTATGCTGGATATTTTCACCCGGCAGCCTTTGGAACTTATTTGAGCCAAATCTCAAACTCTCTATGTAGGGTTTGAGGAAATATTTCATAGTCTTCTATTTTACTATGAACATCAGTTATCCTATATTTTATTTCAATCCCGGGCAGTTTATTTCCTGTTTCTCATCAATTAAGTTTATGGGAGATAGAACTCACAACCATTTCTCGTTCTCCCGAACCATTTAACGTTCTCTCAAACCATTTTCCGTTCTCGCAAACCATCTCTCGTTATCCTAAACCACTTTCCCTTCTCTGAAACTGTTTCTCGTTCTCTCGTATCATTTCCCGTTCTCCCAAACTTTCATTCGAGTTTCATTAATCCGAAGGAAACATGGAAACTACTTTCTATTTCCCAAATAATATTTCTTAGGTTACCCTTTCGAAGGTTGTACCTTTCAGTCTTATCAAGTACCGTCTTCGGAAGAGTGTGTCCAACACTGTCTTGTTGATCAGGGGTGTCAGTCAATAAACTACCAATCATCGTTTTCCATGTCTCGGTCAGCGTTGTGTGAAATCAACAATTCCACGAAAACGAGAATTCAAACAGGCTTAAAAAAGATCCGTCACACACATATTATGAACTACAAAGAAAGGTTGGTGTAATCTCTTTAAAGAGATCAAAATAGGTTTTAAATGTGCTGTAGAAAAATGGTATACAGTCGAACTCCTCAAGACGGACACCCAGATAAGACGGAGACCTCCATAAAACGGACACCAAATCTTGGTCCCTGCTGTTTTTTCAGTCATTTACTGTATTTGAAGTCTCTATAAGACGGACACCTCTCTAAGACAGACAATGGACACTTTGAAATACCGAACGGACAGTTAAAAAGTCCTTTTTGATTGAAACAAAACGCTTTTTAATGACAATGTGAGTACTTAATTATAACTATATTTTGACCTCCATTACTGTAATTGCATTTATCAATCAATTTAGCCCTTTTACTTTCAGTAAACTGTTTATGTACATACTGCTCGTGCTGTACAGTATTCTCTAATAGTTCAGTCGTTCAATTATGCTTTTGCTTTTTGGGCTGAGGCGCATTTTCTGAAGCATCTTTCTTTCTCTTTTCATGGTTTCGGAAAACAGCACCGTCCAATATTGCCCTTTCGCTCTCGATACGTTTTCTCAGTCAATTCATAGCCAGCGTGCTCCCTTCAATCACATATTGGCAGGGCACTTCCAGGCCGTATCCTCCACCTCGATTCACCCTTTCTCCGGTAACCTTGCAAGATAAGGAGCTGGAACGTATTTGCAGAAATTGACTAAGGTGTCGGGAATATGATAGCGGCACATGGTCGACCACTTTGTTGTCTTTCATGATTGCAACTGCGTACTTGTCCTTTTTATTTAGCAGTTCCCGCATGCAGTGTAAACTTTCGCCAATGGTAGGTGTCCATATGTCCTTGTAGACATGGTATCCCCGCACAAACGAATCGAAGGAATAGCGATCCGCGCCTGACATGATATTTGGCTTTAAGTGAAGCTAAACAATTCATTCATCCTAGCACGTGCGCTACATGCAACACTGTAGGTAGTCTCACTTCACTGTAGTCAAAAGGTGTGAAACCTGTCAGTTTTTGACGTGATGCAATGCGGTTCTCTATCAAGTTTCATGTCAACAAGTTTCATTTCTTAGTATTTCTGCAGCCGGGCGGTCATGTCTAAACAAGGACGTAGTCACTCTAAAAAGAAAACTCTGACTCTTGAAGAGAAAATGCGTGTCTTGGACTATGCTGAAGACCATACCAAATTAAGCTGCAGAAAAATAGCCGACGTATTCGAAGTTGGAAAAACTCAGGTTGCACGTGCTTTGAAAGATAAGCAAAACATCAGAGCGCAATATGAAGCCTTCGCTTCTGCGGCCATTAAGCGCTCACGAGAAGCTAAGTACCAGGAAATAAATGATGCAGTTTACAAATGGTACTGTTTGGCTAGAGATGCAATGGTCCCTGTAAATGGTCCGATGATTCAGGAAGAAGCAACAGAAATAGCAACTAAATTGAACATTCCAGATTTTGCTGACTTCAAAGCTTCAAATGGGTGGCTTGGCCGCTAGAAGGACCGCTACTGTATCAAACAGCGAGTTGTCGAAGGTGAATAAGGACAAGTGCGGTCAGAGACATTTAGAATCGTGGATGAAAAGGGTGAGAGAGTTGTGTAAAGCATACAAACCTGAAGACATCTGGAACGAAGATGAAACGGGGTGTTTCTTTCGCGCACTTCCCGAGAAAAGCTTGGCAGAGGAAGGAAGGAAATGCAACGGTGGCAAGAAATCAAAACTTAGAATTGCTGTCGCATTCTTTGTAAATGCTAAGGGCGAGAAGGAAGAGCCAATTGCCATTTGGAAAAGCCAAAACCTAAGATGTTTTAAGAATCTAAGTGACAAACAGAGGCCAGCCAACGTAAAATATTTCGCCAATCCTAAATCATGGATGAATTCTGAAATAATGATTAAGCTGCTGGAATCGCTTGACAAAAAAATGCGGAGGTGCGATAGGCAAATTATTTTGTTCCTTGACAACGCAGACTGTCACCCTGAGTCATTGCAGGACATGTTCTCAAACATCAAAGTTGTCTTCCTCCCTCCCAACACAACATCAAGACTCCAACCTCTAGACGCTGGAGTGATCAGAGCTTTCAAAGTTCGTTATCGAAAACTCCTCCTGAAATTCATGGTTTCCCGTATATCACCAAGATATCACCAGATATCACCAAGAAAGTTGATGTGTTCCAAGCCATACGTTGGATCAAACAGGCTTGGGATGAGGTACCAGAGGAAACTGTTCGTAAGTGCTTCGAGAAATGTGGATTTAGCGAGGCTGCGTGTAATTCAAGAAGGAGAGAGGAAGAAGAGGACCAAGAATTCGAAGAGCTTGTACGGCTCATCAGTTTGGACGAAACAACAGCTGAACAATAAGTTGCAGCTGATGAGGAGGTCCCATCCTGTGAGCTCCCTGTTGATACCACCCAGTCTGACTGGCGAGAACATTTAAGAAATGAAGAACTCTATCTCTATCAGAAAGAATCCGAGGTTCCTGTCAGCGAGATTTTGGTAGTAGAAAGCGACGAAGATGATGCAGATGTGGACATCGAGCCTTGGACTTCTTCTATTAAAACAACTGCAGAAGCTCTGGGTCGTGTGGACGACTTGACTAAATTTGCGGCCCAACTCCAAGATGAAGATCTTGTAATTGCGTTGTGCTCAGTTGCACAGCGACTTGAAGATTACGAAATTGCCAATCAAACGCAATCAATAATCACAGATTACTTTAGAACCCGAGACTTCAGGCCAACCAAGGATTATACCTTATCCGACGACTACATCCCTACCCATGGCGTCATCTCAGCCCGCAACTTCATCTCAACCTCCAACTACACCTCAAACTGCAAACGCACTTAACCCGAGACTATTACTCAATCATCGTCTAAAACTAAAACCGCATCCTCCGCACCTAAGAACTGCTCTGAGTTCCTCCTTCGAGATCTTTCATCCGGGGATTACACAATTTATGGTAACGCTGGAAAGCCATTTGCTGTCTGGTGTCACCTTGACTATGATCAGAACAAAGCCTGGACATTAGTGATGTCATTCGCCACCTCCAATCATAAAGAGGATGCCATAAAGAAAATGCCGCTGTACCAGGATGCACCAATAAACAACAATAAACCAAATTTAAACAGATACCTGATGTCGTCAGCAAGAATGAGCCACATTCGAAACCAGTATACCTACTGGACCGCGTTTGCAATTTTAATGGTGCCATGTCCGATTGAAGGGACAAGGTCAGTGGAAAGTTCTCGGAATTTGATCCGATGATGTATAGAAATTTGGGTTCTTGCCAAACTGTGAAGTACATCAACATCCGGGGACACACGTGTACTGGCTGTGCTGGTTTGTTGGTCCCAGTGGCGGATCTAGGATTTTTCAAACATTATTCACAAACTTTCCGAGCAATTTTTCCAGTAAAGTACATTGCTGCAGTGGTTTTCGAGAAGGACTAACACGTTGCATGTTAGTTGCAGTCTTTAACAATGGCAATGTTGTACTTGAGGTCATGGGTAGCTTGACTGCATCAGTTGCTTGTTGCAATTTAGGCTCAGCATTATTAGAAGATAAAGAAAGAGTGGTTAGTTGCTGAGAAGATGAAAAAATTTTATTAGGGACTTTAACAGCAGTATCTAAAGTTACAAGGGGTTTTCCAGTTGGATGGAAAAAATTCAATATATTTGGTTTAGGTTGATTGTTACTTTTTGGCATAATAGCCAGTTGCTTAGGTTTCTTGGAAGTAGAGGATGGTTCATTATTTGCAGCTGACTTTCTCTTAATTGGCTGATGAGAACAAAATAGAATAGGAACAAAGTGATTCGGCTGAAAAATCTCTCCAGCTTTTACAAGACCTTCATGACAAAATAAAATATGAAGTGGATCATTAAACTTGTTTAATTGGCGTGGCTGAACACATCTATTGAATAAAGATTTATACCTCTCTTCTCCAAAGTCAGGATAATAAGTAATTATGCATCTGCATAAAATAGAAGACAGACCAAGAATACATAAAAATGATGACCACTGTTTATCAGCACAATTCAAGATAGCTTCATATTTTACTAAAGATTCCTTAGTAAAGCCAGAATCAAAAGCTTTAAATGACACTGACAAAGGCAAAATATTAGCAAGAGAGTACGCACAGTGCTCAGAAGCTACAGAGACAAAACAAGGATGTTCACAATAATAACCAGCATTCAAGAAAAGCTCGAGAGAGGTTAAAATCCTTAAAAGTTGGATCATGCTGTCGTCACCTGCCATTACCAAAGATGCAGAACTGTACAAACAGTTGCCCGATGCTTCAGATCTATTAAAAGCACAACAAATATACAATTCGACAAAAGGAAAAACGGAGTGTCAACATAAATCTAGTCATGATACTGATATAATATTAACAGAGTTTAATTTTGGTTTTTAATGCCCATCATATTGCCACCCTTTTGATTTTTAATGGGAAATTCCAATGCGATTGTGTAATGCACATTTATGCTAATTCCACCAGCGGCATATTGTCATACGTCGCAACGTGCTGATGAAATTTAGAAAGCAAGATATTTTACCAAGTGACCTAAGACAGTCATTGAAAATTGAAGCACAACTTACCTAATCGCAAAACATTTCTTTTGTTGACGAGATACTACTGGAACAAAGAATTCAGCCCCAACATTTCTAGCCAGACCATGATCCTCACTGAACATAGCTGCGAGGAGTTCGTCGGTTGACTTAGACTTTGAAACGTCTATTCGTTCAAAATAAATCGCTATACGCGCGTTTAATCATTGATAAATCGTTAGACTTCAGCAAAGATTGAACAGATTCATAGGAATACATTCTGACTCCTATTAATTCCAGATTTCAATACAGAAGATTTGCAAAATAGGAGCTTGCTGTATCACACGAGAGCAGAATTTCGTGGCTGATCGCAAGTGCTTCGCTGCTTCAACCAATGGACCAATCATATTTCACATGTAGCACAAGCTGCCGTGCACTACATGCACAAATTTAAACCAATGGGAATGTGTAAATTCGATTTTTTCAGCCAATAAGCGATCGTAAAGATCACAGATTCTCTGCACCAATCAAATGCCCAGATTGTGCTTCAAGTGGTGCACAGCTCATGGCCTTACTCGTGGTACGCTGTTGTGCAAATCAAAACTGAAGGCTCATTTAGCCGTCATAAAAACTGGAAAAGGGTTCTGGAATCTGGAATAAAACGGGATCCATTCCCGTGAAATCTCGATGGAAATTGCATGAAGCAATGACCGAATCACGCAAGGCACGATAAAATAGTCGGTGTAAATTTGGTGAAATCTACGTTATTCGCGTGCTTCATGTGAATATCCCTAAATCCGCCACTGGTTGGTCCAAACGAGATATAAGTTCATACATATAGCCAGCTATTTTTATTATTATGGTTGTAATTTCAATGACCGGACTGGCGCTGTTTATGCTGAGGATAACTTCGGGTATTATCAAAACATGAATACTAAGTTCGGGTGCACTATGGATGAAATATCGACCACAAGTTGGTGGTTTGGTGACTAAGGATGAATGTAAAGAAGAGGAGGGATGGAAGGAGGAATGAAGGAATGAAAAATAAAAGTAATGAAAGCAGGAAGAATGAAAGGAAGGAATAAAGAAAGGAACGAAGGAAGGAAGTTGTTTGCAAACATCGTTATACGTGCCGTTGCTACACAGATATTTCGTACATATTATTTACCACAATCTAAGGGCCGTTATAGAGAATAGCTACAAGTTATGATGTATAAATTACCTTCTTTAAAAAAAATTTATCGTATATTATTCAATTAATACGATTATAAAAGGACTATATGATTACATGATTATGTGATTATAACATATTATATTATCGTTATTATTCAGAAACCAACGAAGGACAAAACGAACCCACGAACGAACGAACTAATCAACGAATGAAAAAACGAAACAACCAACGAATCCACGAAAAAACGAACGGTAAAAAGAGAGTGGAATAACAAATAAGGGAACTAGCAAGCGAGGAAGCGAACAATGAAATAACGCCAGAAATAGCAAGAAAAAATAATTTTCGCGTACATTTGCATTATTTAAGTACTCTCGTGCGAGTATGAAGGAAAGAAGTTATTTCATGTATTTTTTAACTTAATGAAACATTCTTACTGCCAAAAGCTGATATTTAGTTTTTTAACTGAGGTGGCCCCAGTAAGAATTTAATTATTTCCACGAGAAATCTTGCTTGAAAATAAAAAACAAACTTGCTTGCATAAGCAACTCGTGTAACCAATGAATGTCGTGATCAGGATCATAGAACTCGCATACAAGAAACTACGGATTAAGAACCTTCTGGAATTATAAATTTGACCAATTAACACTTAATATAAAAGAAACATTTCAGCCTGACAAATGAAGAAGGTTCTATTTAGAAAAAATTACTAAAGTTAAAACACTTCCAACCAGATAATGGAAGATTTGAGGAAGTTGAGCAAAAAATCCATAAAGCTCATGAAGATACACATAGCAATGCATCCTCATCCAGATCTTAATCGGCTGTGTCTGTCACGTGCTAAATGAGTTGATGGCAAAAAAGGAAATATCCACTGGAGGCCGCCACTGGCTGAGGGAAGCTTTGTTAAGTAGTTACCTGGAGAGCACGAAACTTTGGAATGAAAAAGCTGAGCATGGCCAGTTCATCTGAGCAATAAAGGAAGTCAGAGGTGATGTTGGCTTCTTACCTTGTCGAGATGAAGCTCCACAAGCAAACAGTCAAGCATAAGATATCATATGCAGTATACTGAATGAGTGCACAGAACGAAAAGACAGTGAGGCATTTGCTCTCAAAACGTCCTACCTAGCCCAGAAATAGGGACCTTACGATCTACGACGCCAACTTGAACGGCATCCTTTAAAATTTAGGCATTTAAAGAAACCACGGCTTCTTGACCACCATGCTTGATACTTCAGGTTTGTTTTATAATTCCTTAAGCCCTTCAATCCTCCTAAACAAATGCAGGTTCGGGTTGAGTTCAATCTTCACAAACAGCTTTTTTTCACTCCACTAGCTGACGTCGTCCTTAAGACGTGAAAATGGTTCGGGTGATGTTAGGGACCTTACGATCTAAGATGTCAACTCCAACGACGACGTCCTTTAAACAAAGGAATTCTTCATGCAAAACAAAGAAAAAGAATAATTTTTATTCTCCGGAGCATTCTTAACACTGTCGTCGTCGTGTATACAACGCCACCCAGACTTTTTTCACGTCTTAAGAAAGACGTCCGCTCTCGGAGTGAAAAAAGCTTTTAGTCAAGATTGAACTCAACCCGAGCCTGCATTCGTTTTAGGGGGATTAATGCGTTTCAGGAGTTATAAAACAATCTACAAGTATCAAGCATCGAGGTTGAGAAGATGTGGTTTCTTTAAATATCGAAATTTTAAACGCGCCGTCCTTCAAGTTCACATCGTAGATCGTAAGGTCCCTAATATGAAAAGTACGGGACGTTGTATTGGAAAATATGTGGCTTGGGTAATCCAGCTAGAACTAGCAAATTGTACGAACAAAAACAAAATAGTTTTGATAGAAAGTATAAAACATAATTTAATATGGGACTTCAAAACGGATCACTAAATTGAATACACCAAACCAAATCTTGCGACGTTAGACAAAGATCTACGGAAGTGTGGGATCATTGATGCAATAGCTCATGTATCTAATAGCAAAGTGCATGATTTAGAGGGAAAACTAAAGAAAAGGTTGAAAAGTATCAAGACATGAAGACAAAATGAAGGAGTGGGGCTCAGAAATTGTTTTTCTGAGTATAGAGCTTGATGATTGTTCGTCTATCTCAACATATATCCAAGCTCACATTTCGAAATCTAATACAAAATTAAGACGTTTAAATTGTTGAGATCGTTACTGTTGTTGTTGTTTATTTGGGAATAATCCCCAGCTACATTAAGAAATGGCTGGATACGATCGTGGCCGTACCAGATCAGCCTCGTTGAAGACGGGCCTGTCAGGGAGTCAAAAAATGCTATATATGGCTTGGTTACTTAAGGTCACGGAATGTGGCTAGCCGTTTAGAAATAGTAACTCCAGCATTGACATTATTGCCTTGCGACTCCGTGCGAATAATGATAATAATCTTTATCTCATGAGAGTATTAATGTAAATTATTACCTATTTAAGTATCCTAACCAATCGCTCTCAAAATTATAACATCTCAGCATTGTGAGATAAAGATCTACTAAGTATGATAATTACATTAATTTCATCTCACGCTTCCACGAAAGACAAGAAAATTGCGCATTGTAGTTAGTCCCATAATCAACAAAGTTGATTATGAGGTATGAGGGACTTGAGCTCAAGTGAAATGAGTTCAGATAACCGCCAATATTGGACCCTAGTTCTCACGTAAACGGACAAACTCTTAGAACATGGATGTCATATTCTTCTGAACTGGATTGCTGGAATCACTTTGATTCCACAAGCATGCTCTTGGGCGCTTTTATGCAGTAACCATTAAAGCAATAAAACCAGTTGAAGCAATAAATTAGCGTCACTGATAAATCTCACCATAATTGTTTAAAGAGAGACTAGGCACAACGGACTTATTTTACTCGCAATAATCGAATATACCAGCTAAAATAAATGAATCGTGCTTTTGTTAAGATCTTGTAATTCTATAAGACCGAAGTGATCAAAGTGAAACTGGGGCATAATGTACCCCAGGACTAAAACCAAACTAGCGTGATGGACCGGACGTGTCCTCCAAACGGTCCTCTATTCCAATTCTACCCATTTGCTTTTAAATCACTATCCTGATGAACGAACGTAATTACACATTAAATCAAAGGTAATAAAGAAACTGTTTGCAGAAAAAGTAACCACGATAAACGATTTTAACTATTACGGTTGAAGAGATTCATAATTTTCTTCAATTTCCCTCACAATGCTCAGTCCTTGGTAATCGGTATCTCGTTCATTTTGTCTTTCACGATTTCCTGGAACTTGTGACCCTAATATCAGAGATTGATAATTATCTCTGTTGCTCAGTTCCCTGAGATCCAATCCTTGATATTCAGAGTAGTTCCCTTGTGTGGCACCAGGATTTGAGGGCTTAGAAAGATTTCTTTTTTTGTTTAACCTTTTCCACAACCGCTTTATCATATACATTACAATCATTCCAAGAAACATTCCAACTGTTACAGCAATTAAAATGAGATACCATTGAGTTCCACGTCGGTCACAGTTATAACTGAGAGTTTCTATAAGGTAGAAGGCAGAAAAATTGCGACATAGCAACAAGTTAATACAACTTTGCGTACAACGAAAGAAAGAGGTCACCAATGGCTGAAGTAAGATGGGCACTAGCCCCTTTATGTTCTGCAATAATAATGGCATAAGAAGTCTAAGGCATGAGCATTGATCTCAGTATAACTAAACTACACATAGAGCAAAGAAAATGAGACAGCCGAAATGATGTTTTGCGGGTTACCAATATATGACCGCAACGAATTTTTTTGAACAGTTTTTGAACAGAATGAATGTAATTCCAAATATAATTTCCATAATCACATTGTAGATTATTGACTCAAAGTTTGAATTGTAAATTTTTGGTTTTAACTAAGTCATCCTCAGACCAATTGAATCATAACAGTGATACGTTACAGTTGACGATTACAAATAATGACAAGCTATCATCTTCGACTATTTGACGCTTGTTCACGTCAGTGCGGTAGTTAGAGCAAATTAGGCGAATAGAACGAATTCTCCCGTTGCTTCATGTCGATTGTTAAAGCAATTTCAATTTCTTTTTAATTTAAATTTAATTTTCAAACATACTTTTATTCAACACTTGTATGTTTTAAGTCCGAAAAGACTCACTTTATGAGTAATTACTCAGGGAAAATAAAAGTTCAAGACCGTGAGGAGCACCCGATCTTCAAACGGCCAATCAAAACCGTCTATCATCATTAGCGGAAACGATACGCCATTAACAGATACAGACAAGGGTCTGTCGTATAAAGGTATGATTTAAACCATTCCACAGATCTCTGGCTAACTCCACATGCTTATAATTTTGTCAATGGCAACTAGTGGTTGACCAAATCAAATGCCTTTTTGAAGTTCACGAACACTAATCCACTTAGATCATCATTATCAAGAGAAAAAAAAGCTGGCTAACAATTTTAATTAGATGGCGTATGGAATAATTTCTTATGAAAACAGATTCAAGGTGATAAATTAGGTCAGTTTTCTGTAGTTCATTCATTAGTGAATTAAGAACATGCATTTCGATACGGTTATGAATATAAGAGGCAAAATGGAAATATGTCTTTGGTTGTCAACGTCAGCTTTGTTACCACTTTAAAATGACGGAAACACTTCAGCATGCAGTTTTCCAAATCCGTAGAAAGGAGGCTGTAGCAAAACAAAGATTACATGATAGTGAAATAATTTAGCATCACCTTTAAGAACCTTCACAGAAACACGATCTGGATCTGAATTTTTTGACACCGGAATTTGATGTACTATCGTCTGATAAAGTTCTAATGTCGTTATGATAAAGTTTCTATGATGTAAAATATAAAAAACTTGAAAAAAGTGGCAAAATAGGACAGAGTTTTTAAAATCTAAACATTTTCCAGGAAGGCATGCCCCCGGAATCATTGAACATATTCGCTGCGAGCACTTATTTGACGGAAAGTGCGTTACTGAAACCTCAAAAATGAAAGATATTTAGAGCCAGCCATTCTCTGAAAATGGGCTAAGTAAACAGATACGCCTATTCAAAATTTTAGAATGTGCGTCCCTGGCTGTCGGGAGTAACGGAGGAAAACTAAGCGCAATTACCTTACACTTATGTTCTTCTTCATCCTGGGATTCCTGAATGTTTTCGATCATAATTGAAAGAATAACAAGCTTTATGTTTCCCAACAAACTAGACACAATTATTTGGTTGTAAACGTGTAAATGAATACCGGGCCAGCACGGTAAATGAGCCAGCTCACCTCATGTAACAATAATTAAAATGGACCGACGAGCCCTACTACCTGGCTAGCTATATTATATGATAGAATTTATTTTTTAATTTACCAGAGAATCATTCTGTGAAACGGAGCTCATGTTACTGTTTCAAGCTCGCTAAATGAACAACTTATTTGTACGGCGAAAAAAAAGAAGCCCAAAAACAAAAATGTCTGGTAAGTTTTGGTGAAAAGATTGGTAAATTTTTTGAGCATAAAACTCGGCTTAAAGCAAGTAATAACATACGGAAATACTGCCAAAACAATTTAAAGCTGCGCTTTCGACCTGTTCAGTCAGACCTTGAAGGCTCTTCATAACAACCATTATTGGTCTAATGGTGCGAAGTTTCAACGTATTCTTACTGCCACATTGATTTTACTTTGGTCATAACCCCGTTGTTTCGCAACAGCAGGGGAAACAATTTAAAATTAGGATACCTCTTATAATAAAAAATTGAGTGGAAACCAAACAATTGTTTTGGAATATTTTTTGTTCAAAAGAGGATTTGCAACCGTGGTTATCCCCTATTGATTCCGTCACTACCGCTGTGTGTGGCTAGCGTTTGAATTGACCAACCATGCAGAATATCTTCTGATCTCCTTGATTAGCAAGGCTGTAGGAAGATCAGTAAGACTGCGTACTTGATGATTGCCGAACACTTGAATGGCATTCATTGTTTCACTGCCTCAAGTCACCTTGTGATTTCTGTAAACGATTCATGTTTAAGGAATGTATTTGGTTTAATGTATTCGGTAGTTTTGAGGTGATCAATTGCCATGACTCGTGTTACGAGCAAAGTTTCTGAAATCTAGCGGCGACTGAGTCCCCCCATCCCCTAACGGAGCAATAGTATCAAAATGACACTCGCATAATCATAAAAAAAGAAAAAAAAATTACTCAGTTGATGTAAATTACAAATTTTTGCATTACGACAACCGTAAAGTAAACCAAAATAAACAGAAAAAAACCGGAAAAAAACGAAAATGACTGGTACAAACTTTGATTCGAAAAGGAAAAATGCGAGTAGGCAGGTTTTAAACCCTGAATTCATCATTAACAAAAAAAGAATAATAGAAGAGACGTAAACTTACAAAACTCTACCACTAATTAAACCTTCATTAGAAATTTTTATATTTTTATGCTACTTGTTGCCATATTTACGTTTAAAATTTTCAATTCTGTTTTAAAACAAAATTTTTAGTGAAAATTTACTTCAACGGGCTCAACAGATTCCGTAAAATCCATTCCCTCAATTAAAATTAAAAAATTTTCAGATCAAGACGGTGTATCAGTTGCTGGCTTGTGGTCTTTCGTGTGCTTTTCCTAATACAGACCTCCATCAATTCAGCTTAAAAGATTTTTTATTTTAGGTTACTGGTAGTAAACCTGCAGTACGGACTGTTGATGATTGAAATTCTTTTGACATTTTTTTTCCCTCAAAACAATTTTAAAATACAGCATAATCTCAAAATTGGTTACAAACATCTGAAAAGTGCTATAACGGAGATTTATACCATTCATCCGGAGGTATAAGACTTCTGTAACGAAAATGACACGAATTTCAAAACCAACAAAATAAGCATTCAAAGAAAGACAAGAGCCTAAGAACCTAACAACCTGATTGTACCACAAGACGTGGGAATGATTGCGATGATATCTGGACTTTATTTGAAAATCATTTTCAAATTAAACTGAATTGCGCTGGAGTTTCTGTGCATGCTCAACGTTGAGTATGCATAGTTCTAAAAACTTATCCTATTCTTTTTGATAATAATAGTATAGCAAAGTCATACCATAAAATTTATGTGTATTTTCTCTCAAATCTCCCGCCCGATTTTGGACATTTTTGTCGTTGGAATTTTGGTCAATGATCCATATTGGGAGGGGGCTAACAGCTGATACATCGAAATTACCCAAAAATTAGGCATAATAAATAAGTATACTGTAGTGTGTTCTAATGATTAACTTTAGAATAGCTACACTATGGCCAATATCTAGGGAGTCAAAGGCCATTGGTTCATTCTAAAAATTCGATATTGGATTTGTTTCTCATAAAATATCACATTAAATTCAGTTCTTAGATTTATAAAACTTGGCTAGGCAATGACCACATCAACATTCCAACGATATACATTAAACTACTAATCGTGGTCTATAATTCATGATGTTCAATAATGCCTTATACACACCAACGACAGTTTTTTTTCAGCTGTTTGATGTTTAATTGAGGAAACGTGAGAGCTTGGATATATTAAGGTAGATGAATGATCTTCAAGCTCGATACTCAGAAAATGATTTCTGAGCCCCAGACGGGGATCGAACCCGCAACCTTCTCATGACCGGTTAGACGCTCTAATCATTGAGCTACCGAGACTCAGATGGTGAGCTAAGGTGCAAATTCGATATATATGTGCGACCTAAGCGGAAGCCACTATATATTAATAATGATAGAAGCTGTTTGATGTTTGAGGAAATGTGAGAGCTTGGATATATTAAGGTAGATGAATGATCTTCAAGCTCGATACTCAGAAATAATTTTCTGAGTATCGAGCTTGAAGATCGTTCATCTACCTCAATATATCCAAGCTCTCACGTCTTCTCAAACATCAAACTGCTTCAATCATTATTAATATATACTGGCTTCCGCTTAGGTCGCACATATATATCGAATTTGCACCGTTGCTCACCATCTGAGTCTCGGTAGCTCAATGGTTAGAGCGTCTAACCGGTCATCAGAAAGTTGCGGGTTCGATCCCGTCTGGGGCTCAGAAATCATTTTCGGAGTTTTTTTTCAGTTACATTTATCGACTAAAGGGAGCCGAAGTTTGTTGCAAAACGTTTAAATTTTTTAACATTCTTATAAGTCATAAACAAACATGTCATCTATCACTTCCATTCTAATTAGCTTATTTGTAATCAGTCACTCATTTATCTGCAAAATCTATTCGATTCCAAGAGCTTATCGCACTATCCCTGTTTTAGGAATGCGAAGAAATCTGCTTGTTTGAACCAATTTACAGAGAATTACATAGTACTGCTCCCATCGGTTTATATCCGTAATCGATTAATCGCTGTCAACAATCAATTAATATCGATTAATCGTATTGAATAAATTAAATCATGGCACGTCCACAGTGGTTTGTCCTTTCAAAGTAAGGAGTGTGTTTTAATGTTTTTAAAGTTTCGAAATTTTCCAGTAGAAAAATTCAAGAAAAAAACTTATATAATATAATCATATAAACACAGAGAAATAGCCAAAATAAAGAAATATGCACTTTGACTGTCTACATATTGTTTTTATTTAAAAATAACAGTGCATCAACAACAGCTGGCTGAAGTGCTGCACACTTCTTCGAGACCACTATTGACTGCAATGAGAGCGCGAGAATGCTATCTCTTTGCATTTTTTTTAATAATTGCATAAAGAAAGTTCAGGTGAATATCATGCTGTGTGTGGTTGTTGTCGATGATCCGATTATTTTTAAGAATAGTCGATTGCCAACAAATAATCGATTAATCGATTAATCGGGAGCAGCATTAGAATTACAGGATTTTCAGGTTGAAGACAGAAGGCCCGTTTATACACGCGATTACGTGACTTGCCAGTATCATATCGGTTAATTTGTTAAACCCACGTGAGTATCGTGGACGAACTAGAGCGAACCACCAGAAGATGTCATGTTGCATACATTATCTCAGGGTCATTGCGTCCACGAGGATGACAATCGCAAGGTACAAATTCGCACGTATGCGCCTGAAGGCGAAATTTCAATCACACCCAACTCAAGAAATCCCACTTAGTTACTCTCCCTTGTTCGTGAAACTAGACTGGAGTGCAGCGAAAACTGTTTATGATTAAATAACTAACTTTTTCGTGAAGAAAATGTTGTTGATTAAAAAATTCGATTATTGAAAGTGAAGAGAAATCGTCATATTGTCGTTAAATCTTAAAATTTATCGTAATGACATAACTCAATAAGTTATAAACGTACAATGGTCAGTTATGAAACGAAATTTGATTAATTTTCAGTGTGACTAGGGTTTTATCTATTTTCGTTGCCATCTTGAAAAAGAACTTCGATCTGACACCTCGCATCATCCATAATGCAATTTCTGATATTAATTTACAAGATAAGCACGCTTGTCGTTTTTCCAAGAAACGCCGTTAAACAGGTCCTTACAAAACAGGCACAGAGGCAGTGATTTACCTTGGGAAGTGGTTTGGATGGAGTACCACCAAAAGCTTTATGTGTTTCAACGTTATGGGGCAGTTAGGACTTATAATTTCAATTTTATAGTAGGAAAGTAGGCTCTGAAAATTCACACTTCCCGTTCACTACGCCGATGTTTACAAAATCCACTATCTAATTAAACTGTTTAACTCGGCAGGGAATGAAACATTGTCGGGCAATCAGGGCTTAAAATGCCCATCGAAAGCTGATTATTCACAAAAATCTTTTAGGTCCATGAATCAAATTTTCTTACCAACGCCGAAATACATGAAATATATTATATACCGTCATAACTTCACGTGAGCAGTTATAACCAAAATGCACACCAGTAATAAACACTTGACTTTTCCTCTCACGTTTCTCAAACATCAAGCAGTACACCAACTCTTTAAACTATCTGGGCTATACAGAAGAGTGATCACTTCCTCAGCGGGAGGTAAATCGGCATGTCAGAACAAGTTTTGTGAAAATTAACTGACTAACAAAGAAATTAAAAAGAAGAAAACCCTCCATCTCGAATTCTCAATATCAGAAATTACTCGCTTCAGATAGGGTTAAGGAAGAACATCAACGGGAATTGATCATGTGCTAAACGTACTATATTCCATAAAACAGAAAAAAAGAACATGGACGTTCCCTTTACCTGTGGTTGTAGTCGTAGTATTAGGGGTTGTCGCAGGCGTGTTCGTCGACAGTTTCTCACCTGTAGCCACATTTATACTTGCCCGCAGCTCAGCCTGGTTATTCCTTGCTACACAGACATATGTGCCATTATCACCATAATTCACATTCTTAATGATCACCATTCCATCTTCAGAATCTTCCAACATTGTACCATTGAAAAAAATTTGGTAGTGTGGTTTAGGATTCCCTTTGGCGTTACACGTTAACGTAATATCCTCACCAATTATGGCAATGTTGTTTACCTTGTCACTGGTAAATAAGATGTCGGTCGGTTTATCTGAAAGAAATTATAAATAGTACTTCAATAAACCTCTAGATCTAGTGTTCTCACTCAGACACTGTGCTTAACACAACAAGTTTATTTTACTGTACATGCGGACGAATGTACACAGCACACACAGATCTATGATAAAGATAGAAACTGGTTTTTGTCTCCCGCCTTTTGTTGTTTGACGTCACTGACACGTAATTGCTGATACACTTATCACATCAGAGAAGTAAACAAGATTTTTAAGATTCTTTATTGCTAGATCAAAAATAAGTTGCAAAATTTAAAAATTTACCAAGATTTTTGAAGTTGTACAAAGTTTGGTATTTCTTAAAAAACCTGTATTTCAGAATTTTTTCCCCTCGTTTAAAATATTACGACATTATTTAAATTATTCTTAAATTATTATGACTTTTCGTACTTTTAAGTGGCATTTCAATGTAAAGGAATTTTAGTTTCCTAACGTTTTCAAGCACTCGCGTAGATTTCTAAGTGCGTTTCAGGGGATAAAACAAAAAATTGTGGTAATAAAGTACTAAACCCATTGAACGTAGGTTGAAAGCATGGAACAGAGCTTGAAAGCTACCAGCTGTACCATAACTGAAAGACTAGTTTTCAATCAAATTATTCAGTCATTATTAAGTCCTGACTCTTATCATGGTGTGCAGCATTAAATCCAGATATGCCAAATCCACTGGGTGTTAATAAGTAACACTACTGCTTAAAATCAGATAATTCAATTCGGTTGAGGTCAACCAAATTTCGACACAAACCTTCCGAGGTACAACCGCAGTATATTCGCAGGACAATCACAGTACAACTGCAACATAACCACAGCATGACTACAGTTTCACGGCGTTTTCTTTAGGTTATTTCATAGCAGTACTGTATACCCTTCAGGAAGTCGGCACTACCACCTTAATAAATACAGAAATTGTGGCCATGCTCCCGGCAAGGGCTATTTAAGTTCAGTTCGAAGAGCTCTGCACTACATTTACAAGTTCGGAGGATTTAGTGTCTCCATTCTTAACTGGAGGCACTAAAGTTGCATTTTTCGCAACAAGTCCCGATTTCTGTCATCTTAAAGAGATTTCATTTCACCGTCAAAAATGACTGGTCGCCTGTACTATTATTCTGAGGGTTAACACGTAAGTTATGTTTATTAAGGTTCCATTAGCTGATCTAATTACTTTCCATAGCCTTCCTCTGAACTGATCGTTGTAATTTTCTTGGAAGATTACTTATTCGTGCGCCGTTACCGCAGTTTGCTATTTCTGTCTTGCATGATCAGGCTACGTGACTAGTGGTTTAAGAACCATCTGCTTCTGAACGTATCCAAGACTAAACTTTTGTTCTTAGTCAACCGTCAAATGATTTCGAGAATTCCTGACTTTCGACTGTCTTTTCTAGGGAAGGAACTTACACTAATACAAACAGCATATGATCTTGGAGTAATTTTTGACCAAAACCTCTACTTTAATACGCATGTTGTTAAGGCTGTTTTCTCTTCGATGACACTTTAGCATAGATCAACCAGGTGAAGCATGTCTTGAATAGACATTTACTTATTATAGCAATTTCAAGTTTTATTTTTGGGAAAATGTACTATTCCTCATCGCTGTGGTCCAAAACTAGTGTAAGCAACATCTGCAAAATCCAGGCGATGCTGCATTTTGCTGCTCGAATTAATACTAAATTCTGCGAAACTCAACCATATCAATCCACTGTTACACGAGTTGCGCTGGATCCCAGTTAAATCTTTCCTAGTTTTTTCGTGACTTAGTTTTAACTTTCAATGTCCAAACAATTCGTGAAAAGAGTCAGTATAAGTGGACGTTGCACTCCAAATTCAGTATTTGAATATTCCTTTTAGAGAAGCACCTGCCAGCAAAGAACGTTTTATGTAAGGGAACTCGCTTGCTGTCGGGACATTTGCTAAGCCGAAGCGACTAA
The DNA here is from genome assembly GCA_030142905.1 of Heliopora coerulea. Taxonomy (NCBI): domain Eukaryota; kingdom Metazoa; phylum Cnidaria; class Anthozoa; order Scleralcyonacea; family Helioporidae; genus Heliopora; species Heliopora coerulea. Next base: position 247,109 of record JASJOG010000253.1, read on the forward strand.
GTGTAAACGATATTCTTGGCTGAAGTTGAATAGATGCTAATTTGTATAAATCTCGAAACTTTTTACGTTCGGGTAACCACTTACCTGAGCTACACAATCACAGGTACGTCTGAATCGAGTAGCTTTGCAATACAAGTCCTGCGAACGAAGTTGTTTTGAGCAGCTTTCAAAAGTGGTTTCCAGACTTTATTCTTTCCCAAGTGAGAGTTCTTGTACCAATAATTATCGCCTGGATTTTGCTGATGTTTAATGGTTAAGTAGAATGAAGATTCTGGTTCATTCATCTCTGTAGGACGACGGCTTTTGAATATTTTGTAGCATTTAACAGGAGAGCGTTCATAGTCAATTGTTTGAGAAGTGGGATAGAACACTCATCGTTCAGAAAGCTCGTCCAGGTCATGACAGTCTTCGGTTGCTGTCTCCGCATTCCACATAACGATTTCATTGCTTTATTCAGGATCGTTTTACTTAAGAAATGTCGCCCCCACTAAAGACTGCAGGATGTACTTCTGGCTCGAAACAAAAATGCAAGGTATACAGCCACCAGGTAACACGCTGCAAAGCTACCTGTTTTTGGTCACCAAACTACCCTCCGGCGAAAGAGTTGTCAACTTCAGCCTTTCTCATTTCTCGGGTAGCTTGTGGATATGACCTTTACCGTATTCGACCAATAATGCTTTCATCAAGATTTTACAACCTCTCAAGAAAGTTTAAAAGTTTAAAGCCGTCTTCTTTTTGCAAATTCACCGTTGAACCCTTTGGGTTGGGGTGTCGCTGAATGCTTCGTTTAAAATACGTAGGAGTTGCAGGTTTGTACGCTACGCTATTTTTCTTTTTTACGAACGTTTTACCGAGAAAAAAAGTACGTATTTACCTCTCTCTACTCGTTAGTCTTTTCCACAAAACTTGCACAAGGTTTGCTTGTCGTATTTTGTTGTATGCTATATATTTTTCCGATTTTTGGTCAGCAGTAAAAATTTAGAACTCTTTCACGTTTTCTTTGTTTATTTCGTCGGTTTCTTAATTCGTTTGATCTTCGTCAACAAAGCGTTGTACCTTCGGATGAATACTTAGCATAAATCTTCTTCATAGCACTTCTAATAGACATTCTCAACCAATTTTGAGATAATATAGAACTTATCAGTTTTCTAAGACAAAAAATATAAAAAAAATTTTCACTCATCCGACGGTAACCTTTGAAAACACTCCAATTTTAAGATGGAAAGCCTGGCTATCTAATAAACAATCTTCCTTTAAAGAAAAATGAGGGAAAACTTTGATTAGAAAACGACTCGAAATATGTCAAAATCGCACCTAATACAGGGTCTTACCACGAACATCCAATGATTAGCAGTAGAATTGTCAGCACGGATCTCTTATCATTTATTAAGCCGTTAAAGGTTATTCTCACCAATTTCTTGTTTTAATAAAACAGAATCGAAATTGTAAACTTAAATATGACGATGAGCAGTTTAAATATGAAATACTTTCCAGTTTGGGTTGTTAATAGTTTTGGCCAAATGCTGTGTTTTCTTTATTGCATTTTCTTTTCCATTTATAGTAAGGACGATTTGTCTTTTATACAATTTTGAAAAATTATGAATCTACTCGGATTCTCGAGAAATATATTGGAGGGGTGGGCGAAGGTTTGTTGCGTACACGTATTTCTAGCAGGAAAATCTAACGCTGAAGTCTTTAAGCTCTCTAAATGGGAAACATCTACAATCGCCCGAAAGCAACGCACTTACAACCACAACGAGATTATTACGCCGGAAAGTAAGAAGGAAGTGCAAAAATAGGATCTGTACGATATGCGTACTCTTGCACACTCCCGAACGGCCCATAGAGGACGACAAATCACCTTGAAGTAGATACCCAGCAATTATTCAGAAGTTAATTTTCAGGTAGTAAACATGTTCATTGAATTATGTAAAGTTCATGCTGAAAAAAAGTCCATCACCAGCCGGGTAAAGCTCCTAGATAAACCACTTCACTCGCCGATCTTCCTGTCGCTCTATGAGATAGACCTTATGGACTTTAGAAACTTCCCATGTAAATGAAAATGAACATAATTGACCATCACAGATAATATCGCTCCACTACACGCTAAATCGGTGGACGAAGTACTCCAAGTATTAAAGTAATGCTGTTTAACCTACGACTTCCCTCATAAAATAATATCTGACAATGGCAAAGAATTTAAAAACTGCCAAATGGAAGAATTCTGTTAACAAAACGAAATCGAGCAGACGCATGGTTCGCCTCAACACAGGGACTGGTGAAGAGATCCAACAGGTCGTGGAAGAAAATATGCGCGCACTGATAATAAGCAACCCTTCTAAAGATAAGACCAAGTGGTGTAAGTACACGTCTGAAGCAGCGTACACCAGAAACATCAGCAATCACCAAGCTATCGAATTGTCGTCATATGAAGCTATATTCGGAATAAAACCTCATCGCGAAACGTTACGTAATCCAGCTAAGACTCGTGAAGACCTTCTGGAGGTCCAACAACGCCAACAAATTCAAAAAAATCAACAAAAATATAGCGCAGAAGTAATCAAGCAAAGCCTAAAACAAAAAAAATGAAGCAGAGAAAAAATCCTTCAAAGTTGGAGATGTGGTCCCTATTAAAATACGTCGGGTTGACAAAACATGATCACTTCACCCAAATATACTGCTAGCAAAGATTGCAGAACTTGACAACGATTATGCCCACGTAGTCACCAAATTTGGAAGGACACGAACTCTGATATCGCCTACAAGGTTGTATGGCTCCAAAGCAACTAACTTACAGTTTAACTATACGACAGAACTATCATTCTCCTCAGCTTGTAGGAAAGCCAATGATTCTCAATAAAATTTATCACAATTAAAAATTAATTCCGATAATGATATAAGTCCATCCTCCTGGTTAAAATGACTACATGATAAGATACATGTACATGCATTTGTAGAAACTATTCAAGTGGAATATAAGTCATCTACATATTTAAATAACAAAACTTTATCAAAAACATGTTGAGTTAATTAAAATTCTAAGAATTCTAATCACATCAGAACGTACTCCGTTTCATGCTGTCTTCGTTAAAATCTTAGTTAACTCAACATCTCCTTTATAAATTGTCTTTCTTATTTAAATATCTATTAGACGCGCGTACTTCTTGCCCTAAACATTATCAGGTTTATCACCATTTTGCGGCACTTCACCGGTCACCTATCCCCAATCGATACCCTAACTCTAACCAACTCTAACCCTAACCCTAACTCTAATCCTAACCCTAACCCTAACCCTAACCAAGAAAAGAAATACATATTTGGGAAATTTGTTTCTTCAACATTTACTTTCAAACCTCTTCAAGTGGAACCGCGCTAGAAATTAGAGATAAATGGTCGTTTCTGTGGTGCGAGCTTATCGTCTCCTTCAGCCGTAGAACTACTTATATTATTTTATATCCTGTGCTAATAGCGCATCAAAACTAATTAAAAATATACCTGAATAAAGTATGTAAAAACATGTTTCCAAAAGTAGAAACATGTAAAATAACATTGCTGAAGTGCAAGAGTATTCCACCAGTGCAAAATAAGTTGCACCAGTGCAAGTAATACTGTACAACGGCCTAAAATTGCTCCACAAAATATAGATATAGATATGCATGTACATATAAATATACATGTACATATAGATATACATATATATACTGTATATATACATATACATATACATATCTATGTATGCATCTATATATATATATACGTGTGTATATATATACATACATACATACATAATTTATGATTGTAATTTGACTCTGAAAAGCATCACTGGGGAGAGTTAATTAAAAGTATCATGTTGCATTTTATTTTACTGTATTGTATTGTATCATATCGTACGTATCGTATCGTATCGTATCGTATTGTATTGTATTGTATTGTGGTAGTTGTATTCAGCTGACGTAATAAGGGGAACAAGCAATTGCGAGTTCTAAAAGGTCGTTTTCCATTGGTCAACAAATCTTCAATAACGTGGTCGTTGAACTCTTTCTATACGGTAACGGCGCCCTACTACTTTCTAACAACAAATGATTTTACTCGTCAATGAGACACCTATCATCGGGAACGAGTGATGAAAGGACTCAATTATAATGATTAAATAGGTAAAATTTCGATATTTTGGACCAGAAGTCGACCAAAAGCGTGGCCGCTGACAAGAGTTTGCATCTCAGAGAGGTTGGCCATTAGCTTTTTCTTACACTTTACACTGCCTCAACAAGTGGCTACCCACTACAAGGAAAGACCACCGAGCAATTTCCAAGCTGATGTACCAAACGTTCATCGTTCTAACGTATTAGGCAGTTTAATTTTAATTCGTTCTTGTTGGCTGTGTATTTGAACCACCGCAACGCGGCAAAATTTTTTTTAACCTCATTTTTTCAACAAATAAAGTTTAAAAAAATTTCTCTATTGCTTTAGATAACGGCATAAGCGCTATAACCTATTACGACACCTACGTTCAAAATATAAACTATACTAAAAGTCAAAAGTTTACTATTTTCACGAAACTTATCAGCATGATCGCGAGTTAGCCATAAGCTCCTGTTAATAACTACGGGTACTTTTGAATTCACATTCATTATAGTACTGAATGATTAAGATACAAAATTACATTGCACTCACATTTTACGATCACTGGAACCTGTTCCTCATCAGTTAAATTGTGGCTTCTCACTTTGCATATGTATGTGCCATTATCATCTTTCCCAACTTTCGTTAACATTAGCCTGCTCTTTAAATATTCCTCACTAAGCACTTTGCCATCTTTAGACCATGATGCAGTAGGAGGAGGGTTCCCGTTTGTACCGTTGCACAGGCACGTAATATTTTCACCTTCTTTTAACGATGGAATCCGAGAACAGTTTGTAGTTGCAGACGGTTGCTCTAAAACAAAGTCAAAGAAGACATGTGTAAAGACCAAACAACCAGAAAACCAAAGTTTAAGTTTCCTAGATTTCTTCCGTCATTGATTTTCGGGTTTGACTGGGGAATTTTATCGCCCCAAGACGTCTTTAAGTATACGAACCTCAACTTGTTTCTATTCTAATTTACGTTACACTTCGTACTCTAAGCGAGGATCTTCGCTAAAGTAGTAAACTTTATACACGTTGCCGTTGTTTAAAACTCTCTTAGTAACCAGCACAACTAGCAGTACGAAGAAATGCAATAAAATTTCAGCAGCAAGTGACCGCTATAGTAAAATACGACCTGTCTACTTCTTCATTTGTTTGATGTGATCAACAACACCCTACTTGCCAGTTCAAATGCAAATGGTTTGGTCAATGTTTTAAGGGCGCCTAAAAGTAGTGAAGCCCGATCAAGAATTGTGACAATCATCAGGGTATCAAAGCAATCAACAAACAAGGCGGAAATCGTTACCTAACTATGAAAATTAAAGTCCAGTAAAAGATGCGTAGAAGAGGTATAATAAGGAAAAGATTTATGAGGATCTAACGTTTCGTTGCATTTAACGCAACATCATCAAAGAATGAGATGAAATGTGACAAAAACTTATTACGAGGCTACTTTTATACAAGGTTAAATTATATCACTTAGGAACTTTTAATAGTAACCTTATAAGTAGTCTTTGTCACTTTTGATTTCATTCTCTGATGATGTTGCGTTAAATGCAACGAAACGTTAGATCCTAATAAACCTTTTCCTTATGCTTCTTCTACGAGTCTTTTCGTGTTCTTTGATTTTCAAACTTCAATCACCCAGGTGTAGCACCACAAAGTTGACTGAAGAAATCAATCAGCACAAATGCGAATTTCTGGTTCCGGAAAAGTGAATGTGCAACAAGATTTGCACAGAAATAAAACTGAAAACAGTTAAACAACTTCATGCAGGCGTTTCATGTCGACGATGTTCCGGGCAGTGCATACTTCACCAAGTTAGATAACTAGATCTGAGAATGAGAACACCTAAAATATCGTCCAGAGAAATGAGTAAGTACAATATTAGGGTGGTTTATACTTCTACAGTGAAGATTTTACATCGCCGTTCAGTAAAATATCTGCCTCTTTTGAAATCTTGCTAGCACTTTTAACTTTATAACCGATAAAGCCGTTTCCTTTAGTTACTCGCTCTTATAGTTATCTGTTTTTATTCGAAGATCTGAAAGACGGATAATGTTTAAGACTGCGCGGGAAACACAGAACTAGTATTTATGACCAGTTTGACTATGCTTGAAAATTTATGCACTAATGCTGTAACAGTTTAAAATAAAGTTTCGAATATAAAATACCCATTTTTTACCATCAAACAAGGCTTATCTGTGACACATATAACATTTCCATTGTTTGGATAGGTCTTTCAAAAGAACATAAGCCATCTTAAAATTTTCCACCAGGGAAGTTCAAACAAAAAAGAGACTATCTAAATATCATCTGAACTGACAAACAGACCCTCTTCTAACAAACATTTAAGCTTAGAGTTGCCGATGAGAGTCGATAAATACTCACAAAAATATGCGTAACCATATAAGAATATTATAAGCTACTCTAGTGCTAATATTTAAGTGCATATCCCGCGTGTGAGAATTATATAGATTCACATTCTTTGGATTTTTGCCATTAAAAATGCATCTTGCTTTTAAAAAAATCATCTCCAACGAGATTTTCGAGGCTAATGCTTGGTTTTGTCTTAGCATGGCTGGGAGAAAAAACACGGGTACCTGCTTACCGGAAATGACGTTAAATTGGGTATGACTGAGAACAGCAATAAGTGATTTACATAGCGCAAGGTTAGGTTTCTGTTTGAAAAACTCAATTTTTGGTTCAAAAAAACCGTTCGGAATTGTTCGGAAACATGCAATAAGGTATGTCTTACTTTCGGGTATGTCTTCCTCAAATCCGGATTATAGCCGAAAAGTCTCAGGGACAGACGTCACTGAAGTCAAAGGTGATTCACGAACCTTTGGCGGAGGAAGAATGGATGTCCCCTCAAATCGAAGAAAGGATTGCGGATGAAAAGCGCGTAGAAGTACTTCGAAGTCGGTTAGAAGTGTCAGAACAGGTGGATAACTGCAACGTAACACTGCCATTACGTTTCTCTTCAGCCTTGAATCTGGCAACATTTTAACACAATGGTAAGCAGGGAACCAGGCGGGAATTGCAATTTTGAATAAATATAATAGCACAACACGACACACGCAGTACGGTCATAATCAGATAAAATCAACTTATGTCTACTGCTCTAACCTAGAGTAAGGATAAAATTATAGTTTGCAATGAATAAACAGATAACTTCTATTACGGGATCTTTAGTAGTCGGAAATATAATTTAAGAATATTAAAATAACGAAAGATGAACGGAGATAATATTGCCTGTTAAAGAAGGTTTAAGCCTACAAAATTCTGTCCCTTCTGTCATGTCTATTCTACCTAGTCCCTTCTGTCATGTCTATTCTAAAAGTTTATACGTCCTACAAAAGACGTATGTCGTTTGAGTCCTAGCAGAGAGACCGAATTTTGTAGAAAAAAAGAAATTTCCTCCATGTGCAATTTAAAGCATTTCTGGCAAGTGATGTTGATGATTTCCATTTCCTTAGAAAAAGAAATTTCTATAACAATGCGCGACATGGTAAAGCTGTTCGAAAATTGTATTTCGATTATCAATTAAATAAGCTTATTGTTGACCCATGACTTTTTAAACTTACGGCTTTATAATCCTATAAAAGTTGCATATTAAATGCGATTAGATTTCAAGGCGATTTTTCTGAAAAGGAGTGAACAAGGAGAGCGATATCTTTAGGTATATCGGCCTAGTGGGGCGAAATCACCGGCGATTTCGGCCAAGGGAGGACGAAATAACATGGGCGGACGTCTCTATGACTCAAGATCCGGCATATCTCTAGTAAAATTAACCGGTTTCTTACCTAATATGATGACCAGAATGTTAGACCTGATTAAGTTACCACCAGCACTAGCCGTCAAGGTTACTGCAAGAGTGTACGTCCCATTGTGACTAATATTCGCATTTTGAAATACAAGTGTTGTTCCGTCTACGACACTGTACGTTTGATCAAGAATAACTGGAACTGAGGCACGAAAACCTAGAGCAGCCACGTCTTTAGCTTGAGTCGACCCTGATCTGGTAAAAGTCCACTGAACACCAAAAATATCAGACGATGGAAATTTAACTTCCCATGGCAGTTTAACCGATGAACCTGGAAGCCAATATGTAGCATTACCATCAGGAAACGAGATCTGTGCTAAGAGAATAAAAAAAAATCAAGAAAACAACAGAAATTTGGCGTCTGACCAGATTTTCCACCTAAATGGAGAACGGAGGTCAAGATAATCTCATTCTCTACCAGTGATGCAAAGTATACTTTCCGACTGGCTATATGCAATAATTGTAACCAGGCGCGTAGCCAGGAATTTTTCTTGGGGGGACGGGGTGGTGTCAATGTCGAGCAACTTTTGACGCTGAAAATTTTCAATACTCCAAAAGATGTACTGCCTTCTTCTATGCTAGTTCATTTCATAAAAGAATTATCTGAGCGTCATGGTAATGGAGAGTTAGGCTAACGACTACGCTTTCTAAAGTCCATCGTTTGTTTATTTCACTTCTATTTACAGAATATTTTTTTTATTTAAAAGAAGACTCGAATAGATGATTACTTTCGCTTCACTCCAGCTATTTTTTGAACTAAGGTCAATTTTGAGTTGACCCTGATCTGGTAAAAGTCCATTAAACATCAAGAATATCAGACGATAAAAATTTAATTTCAAATGGCAGTTTAAAAGATGAACCTGGAGGCCATTGTGTAACATTACCATAAGGAAACAAAATCTGTGCAATGAATTAAGAAAACGGGGATTAAGTACGCATTCCAACAAAGAAGTAGACGGGAGTCAATTCCCGTCGGACAATATATGGATGGGGAAATGTTTTTGCCGAAATAATTACTACTTATTCACCGAGCGTAAGTTCTCTACCAGTGAAATATTGGATTGGAGTTTTTAAGTATGGACCGAGACGAGCGCAGGGAATTGAGGTCCGCACAAAAACCGAGGTTTTTGTTATATTTAGTTTTGTTATGTTGTTTACATATACGTATAAATATATATATACATTTATATATATATATATATATATATATGAAGGAGGAAAATCTCGAGTGTCTGGATATTATTAAGACCCAACCGGGACCTGTTGCGAAAAATGCAACATTGGGCCTTCCGGCTGGTAATCGAACCCGCGACCTGGCCAATCTAGTGCGATGCTCTGCCAACTGAGCTACGGAGGCCGTTGCCAAGAGCATGGCCACGAGTTCAGTGTATATATGGCAGTGTATATATGGCAGTTAGCGTTCGAGTGTAAGTGTGTCTTAATAATATCCAGTTCGAGTGGGTCTTAATAATATCCAGACACTCGAGATTTTATAGGTATATTCAAATAGGTATATTCAAATAGGTATATTCAAAATTCGAATATAAATATATACATATATAAAATCATTAAAAATTCATGAGGAAAAGACAAAAGAAAATCATAAGCGTGTCGGATCTATATGTGTGATAAAGATACATGTGCCTTTGTATGAGAAGAAGTTCAATTTTTTCGGCTTACCAAAGATAAATTTCCAAACTTTCATCGCGAATTAGGGTATTAAGAGGTGAGTTTCATAAGACATTTAAAAAACTCGCAATTCGTGCTTTATCGGGTCGTTAACACTCGGCTATCGCCTCGTGTTTTAAATCCCGATAAAGTATTCCTGCTCGGTTTTTAAATATTGCATATACATTTAAAAACCGAGCAAAGTGCTTAATCGGGATTCAAAACACAAGGCTATAGCCGAGTGATTCCGATCCGATAAAGCACGTACTACGAGTGTTTTTGATGTCTTCTAAAATGAACCATTTAATACGTTAATCCGCTCAAATTCAGTTAGTATGATGTTAGCCAAGACAGGTCCTAGTGACGATCCCATAGATACACCGTCAATTTGTTCATATAACTTTTAACAACCAGTTATATGAACAAATTGACGGTGTATCTATGGGATCGTCACTAGGACCTGTCTTGGGTAACATCATACTAACTGAATTTGAGCGGATTATAGTTTCAGATCTCATTAATAGCGGTATCATAAAATTTTATAAACGATATGTTGACGATACTCTGCTTTTGATTAAACCTTCCAACATCTCTTCGGTGTTAACGAAATTTAACAAATTTGATAAAAACCTAAAATTTACAGTTGATACTTTTCCCGATGGTAATATCCACTTTTTAGACATTAAAATTTCGGCTGATGGTACTGACGTTTATCATAAAGATACTCACACTGGTCAATATACGCACTTTACAAGTTTTGAACCTTTTTCACGCAAAACTGCATGGATAAAGTCTCTTTTTAACCGCGCTCTTAAAATTTGTAGCTCAAGAAAGCTTTTTAACAACCAAATCAGTTTTATAAAATCTTGTATGTCGTGGAATGGTTATCCCAACAGCGTAAAATATTTTCTAATTAATAAACTAAAACGCAAATACAACGCTACTACAATTAAAATGAATAGGTCTTGCGATGATGACAATTTACCCAAAATTTGGATACGTATTCCTTTCCTTGGTAAACAAAGTGAAAATCTAGTTAAATCATGCATTTCGAAAATTCGGCGTCATCTTAATCAACCCGTTAAATTTATCGTTATTTATGACACGAAAAAAGTCTCCTATTTTATTTCTAACAAAGATAAGATTCCGGAAATGTCTCGCAATAATGTCGTCTACCAAATTACTTGTCCTGGCTGCAACAAAACATATATAGGTAAAACCGACCGTTGTCTTCACAAACGCCTTTCCGAACATTCTACTCAACATAACACCAGTGCAGTTGCCCAACATTTTCTCGAATGTGAACACGCTCACTTCATTAATGACTTATATGATCAGTACGACCGACTAAATGACCTTCCCTTTTCTTCTAACACATCTACCTCCATTAAAAATTTAATCTTTAATAACTATAAAATTCTTTATACGAGTAAGTCTACTAACACCAATAAACTTCTAATAATTGAAGCACTCTACATTAAGTTCAATAAACCTGAGCTTAATTCTGGGCTCAAAGCTAGCAAAGAACTCAACCTTTTTAATTAGATATTATGGCCATTTGTTATCAGTTAGCCCATTAGTTCTATTCACGCCCAACCGCTTTATTAATGGTGGTGAGAACTTCTAATTAGCATTAGCATCTCAACATCTCAGCATGTAAATTAGGGATTATCGGTAGTGTTTTCTAATTCCGTCTCGATGATGTCATCACACCTGTATATAGACACTGGCATTTTATTGTAATTATCATTCTGTCTGAAGATGACTTTGGAATAAAGTCGAAATATCACAGTTCCAACTATAGTTTTATCTTGCATTGACTCATATCTTGAGTTCTCAAGATGACTTTATTCTTCGGAATATGTTTTATTTTATACTTTTTGGACAGTAGTAGAAGCAGGTTCTCTGCCTTAAAACCAAACAGAGTTGGGACATGTAGTTTAAGCTGTCCGTCAATAACATATCCGTCAACTGGCACTTTGCGTCCAACTTTTTGTCTTAGAGCTGCATAACTCTAAGAAATCCTTGCTGCCTTCCTTCCCCTGCCCCACTGATGTAGAATGTCCTAGCAGGCTACGGAAAGCATCGTCACAATACATGTGTCTTTTTTTTCATTAAAATAGTGTATTTTAAAGCTAACAATTAAAAAAATTTTTAAAAATCTCATTAATAATTTGTAGGAAAAATTCAGTCAAAATTAATGTTTAATCAGGGTCCGTAAAAATGACACAAAGTTACTAACGTGAAATCAATTTCCACGATATTTACAGAAGACGGCACTTACACTTGCAGTGCATCAGTTTTCACTTGTAAAATGATTTCTTTTTCCTTTCAGCGTCTTCTAAATACGACTTAAAGAATTTTTTAAAAGCAATTTCTAAATTCGTGCCCATTTTGTATCTGGATTTTTAGACCATCGCCTTTGCCTAGGGTTTTCATGGACCTTGAGGCTGAACGGCCACTCATTTTGTAAATAGCTATTACGACCTGTAATTTCCGTTTTTGCTGTATAACAACTAAGTATCTGTCCTTACATCTGAACCAAATTCATACCTTTACAGCCGTAAAAGTTCTGGGAAGCGTTAAAAGATTAGGGCGGACTTATGATCATTGCATGAAACTTCTACAAATCCTCATTTGGCTTTGGAGGCCCTTTACCATATCGTTCTCTCATATCATACTACAACAAATTCAGAACTTGCTGAAATACTCGTATTGTGTATGCTATTCATAAGTTCAAAGTACTTCTTACAAAAGTTTTGTAGGAAAACAAATTTGATCTTTTTTAAGCCTGTTGTTTTAACGTTTATAAAATTCTAGAGTCCAAATGAGATTAACACATCAGGTGCTTGCAGAAAACTGCAAAAATTTTCTCCAAAGTAATTGGTCCAAGTTCGTCAGAACACTCATCTGCCAGCAGCTAGGCCGGGTTCAATTTTGACAACTATCAGAAATTTTACATGCACGAAAAATGCAGATTATCCCTTGAAATCTTGATGGAGTTCTCAGTAGCGTATTGGCATGGCCAGAAAACAAGGTTCGGTTTCGAGATCAACGAATTTCTCTTTTTTTCCACGAACAACGATTTTTCGTCACACATCGTTTTTCTGGTGTAATTGTTCGGGCGAAAAATTACGATGTAGACTTGTTACATAGACCAAATGTGTCCCTCGAAGTACGGTAACATGAGCGCTTTAAAAAATAACTACTCATTATTTTATCACGATAACCATGATGATGGACCTTCGAAAACATCATCTTCTACCATTGATATCTGCTCGAAAACTTCAATTTCAAACAGTAAAGGGTTGGCCATCATTACTACATGCACCTTCTTCCAAATATCCTTCCATAATTTCATATCCATTCTGGCCCACGAGTCCTTTACCGTAGTACCCTGCTTTTTTAAAATAGATCTAGCGTTCAGCTATCTAACTACGGTGCCAACTTTGCGGTTTGCTTTAACACAGAGATTGCTTGGCCTTAAACCAACTGGTGAATTTGCCTTTCCAACAGTGCTGCTGTTTTCATTCACTGAAATGTCTAGTCTAATGGTGACACTGGTAATTTTAACTTTAACTGATTCTTTTGTGCAAAGGATCTCAATCCTAAATCATTCCAATCAGCGGGGACTTTTTCTTGCTCTCTTTCATATTGCTCACATGAGGATTTCTCAACACCAACACGGTTATTTCTGGCCCTACAAATCCAATTCCGTCTGCAGTGCTGATGCCTCTCCAACAGGTTTGCCAAACAGGTTTGCCAAACATCTTCGCTTCGTAAGGAGTAATGATGTTGACAAACTAGTTGTCCGACATTTCTACATCCTCAACCAATACCACTCAGTTGCAGACTCAGAAGTGTGTGCAGTCCCACTCTTTAAATGTGGTAATGATGGCTGCAAGCCAGGCGCGTAGCGAAGAGGGAAGCGCACGGTAAACAATAGTTTTATACTAAAGTGTCTATAAAGGGGGAGGGGTCAAAATTCTCTTTTTCTGTCAGTGCGCACTAGATGGAAGGCCCCCTACCCTGCAAAGGCTTCCCGCAGTGTTCGACAGTGTACCTTAGGCATACCAGTAAAAAATTATGACATCGCTGCCTCTTATAAAATTTCTTGGCTACGCCCTAGCTGGAAGCTATATCAAAAGGTCTCATTTCCAAATTTCGCACCATACAACATCATGAACTTAAGAAACATTTCTATTTTGATTCAATTTTTACCCCCTTCCACACATTTCTATTATTAATAGTATTTAAATATTCATCACATCCTCAGTTACTGCTTACTCTCACTTTTTGCACACTGATTGATGATGAGTCTGTTCATCAGCTGTACTTACCACCAGGTTAACTAATCATGATGATGTGGCTTTAACCAATCAAAGTATTTGAGGTTCAGCCTATAACAGGTCCATTACTTGGCCTCAGCTGAAATGAAGGTACAAAGTAAAAGGGTGACAGGGTATAGCTCAACAATTTTTTTTGTACGAAGGCAACAAGAATGAGCCAGCTGCACAAAATCCTTTTTATGATCAATAGTAAATCAATAGTAATGTTTCAAAGTCAAGTTTGAATTTGCTGTGTCTTGCAAATGATCAGCTACCTTCAAACACCAAATTTGTTTCCAAGCTATGCTTAGTTATGCCTAGTACAAAATTAAGCAGTTGTGCATATGAAGGAAGCCCCATGATCTCTTGCCACTTATTGTTTGGTCTAGAGGCCCTGCTGGGTATCCTCATTCATCAATTCTCCAAGCAAAATCACAGTAGCCTGACTTGAGCCTGATAAACAAAATCTCAAAAACATGAATAAAGATGAAACAATTTATAACTGTAAGTAATGAGATATTCCATGGTAAAATCTATGTAGTGGTAGACAAATGGAAGGGAAAAAAGAAAAACAATGAATTCCTCACCTTTAAAAAGAAAGTGCAAAATTGCATTAATCTTAGGGATTTTAAAGGTTTAAAATGATCAAACTGTTCAATGGGTACAAGTGCAAGAGGCTCCAGCACTTATAGGAAATGGTATTGTTTTACTAGATTACCATATGGCACTTCAGCACCACAAATTAACCAACAAGAGATGGTAAGACCTTACAGCAAGTCTGTATTGTTGAACTGAACCTGACACCTAATGTGTCTTATATGGAACCTTCTAAACAAAAGACCATAATTAACCACAAGCTGAACTATAATCTTTGTTACCATTATATGTTAGGGCTACAGATATGAATTATATATTTAAAAAAATTGATTCAAAATATCATGAGTCAGCTGTTCTTAGTCTTAATGAAATTAAAAAAAAAATTTTTTCCAAAATTTTAACAATAAATGTTACTATCACTATCAATGAATGGTATTGAAGACTGGGTCACAATACTGGTATACTATACCCATATAATGATGCAGTTCTGTAGCTAGACCAGTAGGGAAGTATAAGCCATGAGTCTCCAAAAAGAGATACTCTTGCCCCCTCACTAACTTATCCAAAATAGATTCACCTTAAAAATTCAACTAAACTCTGAAATATTTACCGTATATCATCCTCTGACAATGACAAGATAAGCAGTATGAATTCTCACAAGTGAATTGACAAAGGGATGCAATAAACTCATACTATCCAAAAAATTATATACAATTCATATATTAAGTGGCTTTTAACTGCTTGGTTCTAAGCCCATCATTTTTATTGAAAAATAATACTCACGATGACCATTTGTGCGATAACTTTGTAACAAGAATGCAAGACATTACAATTGATATTAAAAGGGTTATCAAGTGAGACAAGCCACAAAACCTCACGAAGAACCATAGGCCTGAGAAATGGTCACGTTTTTACCACATGGAAACTGAAAATACCTTTCCAGCTTACTAAAAATTGCATATTATCCTGAGAGAGCATGCCCCAGCATAATTACAAAATGTCGTACTATTTCTTTGCTCCTATCTACCATTCTAAATAGGAATGTTTGTTTATAGCCTGAGACAGCACATGCTTAAGATGCAGCTGTTTTTGTCCTGGCAACACATATTATTAATTCACTAAATTCACTCTAAATGTTATTAGAAGTGATAAGGACTAGGGTTGGGATTAAGGATATAGGTAAGCCATGGGATGAGACGTTCAGCTGGATTAAAACCAGGACCACTCTTTACATGAATGATTAAGCCTTATCCATCATGTGTCTTTCTAATTGACAATTACATCATGAAGACACCAAACATTTCATAGAAACGAACAACGAATGATCTAAATAGTTTTTCGCAGACATTATTTTATTTTATTTTACGTCCATCTCTTCACAACGAAATGCAAAGGTTTTAATTGTACTTTTTACTACAAAATAAAAGGTTACCTTTGGAAAGCAAGTGAATAATACCAACTAAAACTGAAAAAATTGCAGTAAATCGTCTCTCCCAATCATCAATTAGCAGAATTATTAAAATCTCTTACCTTGTGACGTTGTCAAAAATATCTCAAGTACAAAAAGAAAGCTCTGCATTCGAGAAATAAATGCCATGTGTCACTGTATAGTCCACCGTTCTTTTGCAATTTTTACAATTCCCTGGCTATGCTGAGACAAACTTCCGTTGCAAAATTTGTTTGCTTCCGGGTTTTTCGTTTAGTATCACGCGAACAACGCGTGTAGCTCTCGCGGGAAATTGACCGTCATCAATTTACTCGCAGCTGCCACTAACAGTAGAAACCAGTTGAGAGCGAGGCCTTCGAGATGGGGGTGCAGCCGCTGCATCGCTCCGGGATAAGGAAGGCAAACGGAGGCAAGAGAGTTTCTTGGGAACATATCAAAAAGTTTGTATAAAAAGCAAATGGGTACGAGAAAATCATTTTTAAGCCGCCTAAACAAATATTATCATGGCGAAAAAAGCTATCCAAGTAATTACTAATACAAGATTTTACAGTTTTCTCTTAAAATATGCGCGCGCATGTGCATCCTCAGAAACAGGCAACAGGCAATGGGAACAAGAAATTTCGAGTAAACCGAACTATGCCGCCACGTGTGGCCCATTTCGACTAGTGTTGTTTATGCAAAATAAACTGACTTGTATTTGTTTCTGTTCAAAAATCATTAAAAAGTTCCCATTAGAGTGATTAATTATGAGTTCCTAAGAGGATATGACTCATTCTTTCTTCTGCCCCCTCTTTTCACTGTGTATTGTGAAGGAGGGAGTAGTGGCAGAAGACCTATTCCTAAAATACAGGAAGTCCATAAAATGCTAAATAGGTCAGTACCTCTGGCAGGTCTAGAACCACAGGACATTAGATTTCGCAAAGAAACGTTGTATGACTTTAAACCACTCGTGCACTGGGATTATAGATAAAAGTAAAATTTCAACTGTTGGTTACCGATTTTAAGTCATAACCTCGTCTTGCCTAGTTTCAATTTATTAGAAATCTTTTATAAATAACTACCTTTAATTACTAAAGAACTACAAGCAAATTTAAGATCATAATTAACCCTTAACACCCAGTGTCCGATGTATTCAACACCCAAGAACAAAAGAATCAGTGAGAAAACAAAGGAAAAACAAAAGAGAGAACAAAGAACAAAATAAGGCGATAAAGTGTTAAAAGAATATGTACCTTGATCAAAACTTTCATCTTCCTTTTATTGTGCTACTTGGTATTGCGGTATCTTTTGACAATAACACTGCTCGCACGTAGGTCCTCTGTTCATACAAAATTTTATTTGAACGGGCCAGTCGACCTGATACTGTGGAATATTGTGGCATCTACACCCAACAGCTAACATTTAAGTTAATATTTCTGGTGATAGGTAAACATTAGTTTACGGTAGCATGAATAAAAGTTCACAATAGTTTCCTGTCCCAGCTGGTCTATGACCTTTTTCGAGTCGAGTTTCAGATTCTGTTCTACTTTTTGCATCACGTCTCATATCGAGAAATCTCACTTTCGTTCCTCTTTACTTCCTTGCAAACATTTTCACATTGTTATGTTCCTCCAGATACTATTTTTTTCCTTACCGTTACTCACTTCTGAAGTCCAAATCTAACTTCTCGTTTTCCAACTGGCTCCCTTAAAAATTTTGTCACGGTTATTCTCTCCTCTCTCTGTACAATCTTTCGGCCCATTCTAGACCAGTTCCACTGCGCTTTTATTATTTTCCATGGTGATAAATACAATAAGAAACCGCATAAAAGAAAATGCGGATTAAGAACCTCCTGGAATTAAAAAGTTGACCAATTAACACCTAATATATAAGAATCACTTCAGCCCGACAAACGAAGGAGTTTCTTATTCGAAAAATTACTAAAATTAAAACATTTCCAACCAGATAAAGGAACATCTGAGAAAGTTGAACAACAAATCCATAAAGCTATCCATAAAAATATCCACCGGAGGCCACTGGCTGAGGGAAGCTATGCTAAGTGGTTACCTGGAGAGCACGAAACAGCATGGAGAGAAGCTGACCATGGCCAGTTCATCTGAACCACAGAAGTCAGAGGCGAAGTTGTCTTCTTACCTGGCCAAGATGAAGATTCTCAAGCAAACTGAGCCAAGTATAGGTATCATCTGCAGTATACTGGATGTGTGCACAAAACGAAGAGACAGTGAGGCATTTGATCTCAAAACATCCTATGTAGCCGAGAAATATTATATGAATGGCAAACTTCTCACGGTAGCCCAGACGTTGCATTGGAAACTATGTGGCTTGGGTAATCTAGCTAGATCTCGCAAATCGTACGAACAAAAACAAAACAGTTTTGATAAAAAGTATAAAGCACAACTTGGTGTGGGACTTCAAAACGGATCACTGAGTAGAATACACCAAACCAAATCTTGCGCTGCTAGACAAAGATCCACTGAAGAACTGAATCATTGATGCAACAGCTCATGTATTAAAGTAAATGGTTTGAGCCTGGGAGAATCGTGACATGTTTGTGGAGATTGATCGTCCAGGTTAGTGTAGTCTTGAGAAAGTCTGTTGGTGGAAGTCACTTCCACCAACAGTCTTTCTCATGACTACACTAACCTGGACGATCAATCTACACAAACATGTCGGCTCATGTATTCAATCTCAAACTCATTAACAGTTCATGAGGAAAAACACGAAGGAAATCAATACCGAGACGTAGTTTGGATATATGATCTTAATTAGAATAAAATTTCAACAACTTTAAACTCGATTTTCTCTTTAAATAAGGATTCGTTTGAGATGCAATATCATACACTCAAAAGTCGTGTTTCATCAGATATCCAAACACCTCGAAGTTGGTTAAAAAACTCGGATATCGCCTCGTTTTTCAACTCAATTCCCAGTGTTTGGATATCTTATGAAACACTCCTTCTCGTGCATGATATATTACATAGCAAAGTGCATGATTTAGAGAGAAAAACAAAAGAAGAAGATTGAAAAGTGTAAAGACCTGACAAGAAAATTAAGACCTTTGAGCTGTTGAGATCGTCACTGCTGTTGTTGGTTATTTAGGAATAATTACCAGTCACATCAAGAAATGGCTGAATACGATCTTGGTCCGTAGCTGATCAGCCTCGTTTAAAAGACAAGCCTGTTGAGGACCGCAACAATGCTATGTATGACTCTGTTACCTAAGCTCACGGAATGTGGCCAGCTGTTTAGAAATAGTAACTCCAGCATTGACATTATTGCCATACGCCTGCTTGCACATAATAATAATCTTCATCTCATAAGGGTATTAATAAAAATGATTATCTATTTATGCATTCTTACGAATCGTTCTCAAAAGAATAATATCTAAGCATTGAGAGATTCAAGAACTACCAAATGAATTCTGTTGTTTGGATACTGTGATCCAAACATGTGGGATGTTGCGAGACTTGAGAAAAGGGTAAAAAAAAATACGAGCCGCTAGGTGAGTGTTTTTAGCTTTCCAAACATCGAGCGACATCCCAATTGTCTGGATCACAGTATGCAAACAATGAAAGAATTTGGTATTTCTTTTATAAAATAACGACAGACAAAAAGCAGTTAACTTAATGAACACAATGATAAAGTAAGCAATTCTCCTAAAAATCATCAACTACCAATCAGAGCCAAGCTTAAGAAAGTCAAACCCTGGTCAACAAATTCTATTTCAGAATCATCCGCAGGGTATTATGAAACCATTACTTCACAATTAACCTGCACTGCACATCCATCCTCATGGATAGCGTTAAGTTGTCGCGAGAATATTTCGTGCACTTAAATTGGATAAAAACTCGCTTCCAATCCCTGTGGACTCGATAGCTCAACAGGTAGAGCGGTGGACCGGTATCCTGGTCAACAAAGCGAAGCTACTTTAACGTAGTGACAAAGAGACAAAACAAACATGTTTTTCAAATGTACGTGAAAATCCAGCAACATACTAAGTGTTTGAACTACAGTATTCAAACACACAAAAGCCGTCACGTGCTTCTTCCATAATAATAAGACTAAACGTGCAAAACAAACTTTATTACACTTTTGGCGAGAAATTTTCCTTGTTTCGATACTCTTATCCAAACACGGGTATTAACCAGTCAGAGCTCGCAAAAGAGTCACGTAATTTTATAAAAAGATTTACTAAGTATGATAATTACATTAATTTCAGCTCATGCTTGCAAGAAACACAAGAAAATTGCGCATTGTAGTCACTCTCATAATCAACAAAGTTCCGAAGTATGAAGGACTTGACTTCTAGTAGAATGAGTTAAATTAACCCCGACTACTGAACCCTAGTTCTCACGTAAACCGGCAAACCCCTAGAACGTGGATGTCATATTCTTCTGAACTGGATTCCTGGCACCACTTTGAATCCATTAGCATGACCTTCAGTGCCTTTATGTATAGTCGCCCCCGCTTATAAGTAAATCCTTTTTGTCAACTCAATTTTTGCCTATAAGCAGATTTTACATATAAGCGAATTCGTCCCCGGGACACACGTATCCAGGAAAATCATTTGCATAATTCAAAAATGATCAAAATAACCCAAGCCAGATTCTAATTTGTGACATACAACAATGCATTTTAAGAAACGACAGCAAATTAGTTTTAAAAATTGTATTTATCAATAAACTTAAAAATATACAAGGGAACTGATTTTAGTTTTGAAAATAATGGTCGACTAATCTTTGCCTCTTGGCCACATTTGAACACACATGTGAAAACCAGTTGAAGTAATAAATTTGCGTCACTGATAAACCTTACCATAATTGTTCAAAGAGAGACTACGTGCAACGGACCTATTTTACTCTCAATAATCGAATATGCCAGCTAAAATAAATCAATCGTGCTTTCTCTAAGATCTTGTAATACCTTAAAACCAAAGAAATGAAAGTGAAACTTGGAGATTATGTACCCCAGGGTTGGAACCAAACTAGCGTCATGGACCGGACGTATCCCCCAAACGGACCTCAATTCTAATTCTGCCCATTAACTCTTTTTTACCGAGTCAGTTTTCTGATGACCGAACGAAATTACACATTAAATCAAGAGGAATAAAGAAATTGCTTGCAGAAAAAGTAACCACGATTAACAGTTCTAAATGTTACAACTGAAGAGATTCATAATTCTCTTCATTTTCTCTTACATTGCTCAGTTCTTGGTAATCGGGATCCCGTTCATTTTGTCTTTCAAGATTTCCGGGAACTTGTGACACTAATATCAGAGATTGATAATTATCTTTGTTACTCAGTTGCCTAAGATCCAGTTCTTCATATTCAGAGTTGTTCCCTTGGGTGGCACCAGGATTTGAGAACTTTGAAAGATTTCTTTCTTTGTCCAGCTTATTCAACAACCGCTTTATGAAATACACGACAATCATTCCAAGTAACATTCCAATTGTTGCAGCAATTAAAATAAGATACCATTGAGTTCCACGCTGGTCACAGTTATAACTGAGCGTTTCTGTAAGGTAAAAGGCAGAAAAAAAATGGGAAATAGCAACAAATTAATACAACTTTGCGTATAACGAAGGAAAGAGGTCACGAATGGCTGAAGTGAGATGGGCAGAACCCCCTTTATGTTCTGGGTTGATAATAACATAAGAAGGCCAAGGCATGAGCACTGATCTCGGTATAATTGAATTGCACATTGAGACGACCGAAATGATGTTTTACGGCTTACCAATATATGGACGCAACGAATATTTTTGAACATTTTTTACCAGAATGAATGTAACTCCAAATATAGAGTGCATAATCACATTGTAGATTATTGCGTCACAACTCGAATAGTAAATTTTTGGCTTTAACTAAGTTATCCTCAGACCAATTGAATCATAACAGTTACACGTTACACTTGACCATTACAAATAATGACAAGCTATCATGTTCGACTGCTTGACGCTTGTTCAGGTCAGTGCGGTAATTACACCTTTTGCTGTTCATTACCAGAAAATATAGTATCATTAACGCCAACCTCAAACTCGTTAACGCAAAACGACGTTCATTTTATTTAATCGACATTCATTAACGCTTCTGTCGCATTCAACTACCATTTTTGCATAGAAAGTGACATTCATTAGCGTAGATACGCAACCATTTGTATCAAGGGGCATTCTATAGCGGCAAGAGACAACCATTAACACATTCTACTATACTTTAGGGATAATAAAATTTCAATTAGGCAAGATATTTATCCGGTCTGTTGGAGGGTCGAGAGAAGGCTTTACCGAATTCGGACATGTATAAGAGATAAGGGAATAAAACTGTCACAATTCGTACATGAACTGAATTCGGTTAGACCGTTCGAACCTCTTTTATTTCGCCAATATGTCAATGACTGTTTTGCTACTTTTCGCTCAGCCGACCACGTTCTATGTATTCGGCTGGGCCCTTTCAAGACTATCTTAACTCACAACATTGAAATATGTTTTGTAGTGGGACAGAGAATAGTTCTATTGTATCATTCCCGAACGTCTTAATTGATCGCACACACGGCTTTCAACCTCTGTTAATCGGAAGCTCACGTTCACAGGTTTGTTTATAAATTTTGATAGTTTTATTCCCTTACCTTTTAAACGTGCACCTCACTAATGGACATAAATATACCATTATTATTGTTACTTACTTATCACATTATTTAATTCATGCAAAATTGATATTAACTGTCTTTTTGAGTCTCGAGGCGAATAGTTTGAAAAAACAGCCTAAATATTTCTGGCATCTCAGGAATTTGGAGGCCTACGAGACTACCGGTCCCCTGGGTCCGTTATTTCTTTCGGCGGCCTTGTCGACGAGACATCTCTTTAGTTTTATGCAGTGAATGTATAAAAAAAGTACGCTGTCATTGCTCACTTTACACGACCTCCTATCTATAGGCGCTTGGTTCAACCAATGACGTTATTATGCAATGTATACCAGGGCCTCGGACTATTAGCACTCTTACTGGTCGTTTTAGTCTAAGATCACATACCCGGTAAAATATTCAGCTGGTTTCGGCTTCCCTGAAGTCTCCTCGGTTTTGTCAATCGCGACAACTTCACAAGTCACGCGTGTATTCTTACTGTATAAACCAGCCTAGACGCTGTATTAAACAATATTCTCTCCCACGTTCTCTCTCAAGCTCACAGACAAGTGATAGGAGCCTACAGAAACTGGTTTAGCTAGGGTGACTGTTACTGTGGTTGGGATGAA
Source organism: Heliopora coerulea (assembly GCA_030142905.1). Lineage (NCBI taxonomy): Eukaryota > Metazoa > Cnidaria > Anthozoa > Scleralcyonacea > Helioporidae > Heliopora > Heliopora coerulea. Next base: position 270,343 of record JASJOG010000253.1, read on the forward strand.
AAGCTGGCTTTGGGGGAATTCTTAGTTCATTGCCATTTGGTTGCAGAAATCGGGTTCATATCTTTGCCTGCTGTAGAGTAGTAATGAGTGATCTATAACAGGCGAAGGTATTCCCTCTATTTTGTCTTTTAAACCAAGACATCATTTGTCGAACAAGTGAACTTCAGACTGTCACAATCACGGTCACTTAACACGACGAAGAACTAAAATAAGTCTTTGAATTCACAGTCTGTCACAAATGACAAAGGCACAAACATGCCAAAGACGGTACTGTGTCTAAATAACACCAAACGTTTGTTGTCATTGAATACAAATTGCTAAAAGAAAACGCTACAACTTACCTCTTATCAAATTGGCCAAGGTGAGCATCCAGCACAAACTCCGGCGAATGATGGTTTCATTTTTCATCATGAGTCAGGTCAGCACGTCTTCGATGTGTTTCAGCTTCTATTTCCTGGTACTAACCGCTCGTTCGAACAAAACCTTTAATTAATACAAAGACTGTTTCATCACGGATTAAATAATAGGATTTTTTTGTTCATCAAGTGAGCCCAGCACCGCGAGTAACAGAGAAATTAGCAGTGTATGAAAAGAAAAGTACTAAGGAGGTGTGGACACTTTTGACCAAATGATTGCCGTCGAATAGTGCAGTTCAAAGAAAATGGGGAAGATGTTTTCTGAGAGAGGAGACGAGGTTAAATTCCGGCGGCCGTTTCCTCCGGTTTAAGATGAAATACGATACTGTTGGTAGCACACGTCAAAAACATCAAGTTAAATTTTACAACGGAGCAGACAAATGGGACAGCGGGAATGTAGCGTTTCGTAGGCTAAATCTGAATGGACTGTTGAGCACATAGGGGAGCCAAGAACTCGAAGATGACCTAACGCTTGGCTTGTAAGGATCACTGGCGAAGTATCTCAAGTACTTTTATTTCGTCACGTAAAACGATAAGGACACACGACTACTTACAAGATAAAACATATTCCGAAAAGGAGCATCTTAAAAACTCAGAATACGAGTCAAAATCAAGACGCAAGATGATGGTTTTGAAATGGAACCGAAATATTACTGATTCAACTTGCGTCTTTATTTTGACTCGTATTCTGAGTTTTCAAGATGTTCCACTTCGAAATATGTTTTATCTTATAGTTTTTTAAATTGTCGGCTGGCTCTGGCTTCTGACACGACCACTTTCCTCCATAGTTCACTCAGCCTTGCAGAAGGAATAAGGAGGTATACGTTTTCAATCTCCCTTTTCCTATATTTCTATCCAAGCTTTCTTAAAGTCAGAGCTATCTAGAACCTCTGTGGAGGAATGCGATTTACGATTTCGCCAGTTTTCTTGTCCTTCTTGATATGTTTACGCAATTCGCACAATGTTCTCTCCGAAAAATGTACCCGCCCAATTTGTTAAAGTTCGCGCCGCCGGTGCGCAAACCAGTTCGTCCGCGTGGTGAAAGAAAGTGAATAACGACATACAACAAACAATCGACGAGAAATTCGCCTCGGTGTCGGCAGTTCAAATGTATGTGTCGTCAGATTTTTGGCCGCCACAGTATTCCTAAGTGCCCTCGTAACTTGTTGAACGTGAAGCGTAAAAGCTACTGCCTTTTTTAAGACAAATAATGGCCAATTGTTTGACCTCTAGAGTTTGGAGGATGATTTTAAACAGCTTTGTGAGAACTCACGTCCCCTGTGGGAAAATACTCGTTTTGCGGGGATGATTACCAAGAACATGGTGACCAGGAAAAAACCGGGGATCGACAAGAAAATCGCGAACAAAGTCCGACTTCTGGTTGATTGCTTTTCCTCTGATTATGAATATCCGCGAGCTTTCACTGTTTTCCGTAACGTGTTTGGTTATGACGTAGCTGCCACAATCAAACCCAGAAACTTACATGAATTGATTACCTGCCAGCATGTCAGCAAACACAAAAAGGAAAGGATTGCCGGAAGGTAGTTTTTGGTAAGCAAACTCTGAACGGGCTGTGAGGCAGTGGAGGGTGGCATGAAATCGAACACGACCTAACACTTGGCTTGTAAGAATGAATGGTAAAGCTTGGTTGACACGAGCGATGTAAGAGTAAGGACAAGATTAATACGAAAACAATGCATGCCATCCCCTCAGGGACTTGCGAAGATAAAACAACAAGAAGTTTGCTTTGTTTCATCTTTTGTTCGTTCTTGGCTTATGCTGGGACTATGATCTTTGCTTATGGTTATCACGTTCCTTATGTCGCAGGCTTGACTTCATTCCTTTGGTTTGCCTTTTGTTTTGTCCTTATGCTTATGTTTATGCTTACGTGCGAACCAGGCCCAAACGGGTCTGAAGTGCTTAAGCCTGGTTCACACTTGAACATAAGCATCAGCATAAGGACAGAAGAAAATGCAAAACAAAGGAACGACGAATCATCATAAACACAAGCGTAAGACCATAGTCCATGCATAAGCTGAGAGCCGAACAAAAGACAAAAGAAAGAAAAATTCTTGTTTCATCCTAGCAAGTCCCAGAGTAGATGTAATGCTTTGTTTTCGTATTGATCTTGTCCTCATGCTTATGTTGCTCTGTGAACTAGGCTTTACACTTCGTCGTGTCCAACAATAGAGACCTTAAGCAATCGGCGTTCTTGACTCACGGACATCAAATGGGAAATTTGATGAACTGGTGTTTTTGATGTTTGGGCCATGAATTCTTTGAATAGAATTTTTTGCCCAAGCAAAGATGATCTTAAAAATCCCACGAGAGATTATACTGTCTAATCAGTGAGTCGGCGGTAAACTTAACTGACAGATGTTGACGATATAGGAGACGTCGGCTTTAGAACGCGGAAAGGTTGTTAATGACTTCCATAGAAGTTCGACGACTCCCTTGGGATTTGAAAAAATTCATTTCCTTTGTTTTCAATGAAAAATTTAATTAAAAGAAAGAGCCGTTCGTGACTCAAGAACGCCTGTTGCTTAAGCCCGTTTTCCACTGGGCGAATATTGTCGCGTGAATCGACTTTTCATTGTTTAAATTGAATAGATCCACATTAGTTCCAGGCGAAAGCTCATGAGACAAAAGAAAAAGTCGCTTCGCGAAGAAATTCGTGTGATGGAAAACTGCCTTTAAGCTCTTCAATAGGACCGCACGACCACTCACCATAGCGCAACCTTCGCAAAAAGGAGGTGGTACGCAGGTCCAATCCTAAATCTTCGCTACAGTAAGGTTCCCGAAAGTCGGAGTCATCTAGATCCTCTATTAAGGGGAGTGGTTAGCTACAGCCTACTGACACAACCGACAAAAACGTAAGTTCGCCAGACACGCTTGGTTAGAATTTTTTAGTTCTACGATAGTTCATGGTGGCGGATCTAGACGGGTCCGCACGCCTCCCAGTTCGGGCCAACAAACTTACACAAAGTGGCAATGGTAACTAAAGATTAGGTATGTTGAAGATTCTGTCAAAGGAGGAATGTAAAGGTTGAAGATAGTTATGTATTACAGGATTAACCGTTTAACCAGCAATCACACATATCCGCACTATCTAATGTATATTAAAGCTTTTGAATACAATGCGTAATTAGCAGTTTCTTTTGACAAGTTTAACCAGTTGAAGGGTTAAAATAACTTTAGTGTTTGTAGCTGATTGACAATTGGAAATTTGATAGGAATACATAAGGTTAGTTCTTTTATGTAGACGAGTGAGCGGGTGAAGAAAAAAGTGACTATTAAACAAAGATAAGAAACGATTGTCCTTGGGAGGTGTTGGAACGTACACAGACTCCACAGCCTGATTTCCAACAAGTAAGCTATTTCGTATTCTTTTTGTTTTGGAGGTTGCCAAAGAATATTTGATTAAGAAATTTGACATAAAAATTCACTAAGGCATAATTATATTAATCACTATTAAATCTACAACACCTTTGACCATACTCGCTGAGGTAATGTTGTACAATGAAAGCAAAATATTTTTGAGACTGGCACCTAGAAAGACAAAGCTTTCTAAAAATGTCCCCAGACTCCGTTAGCAGGTCATTGGGTTTGTGGTGAAGAACTGCGTCCCCCCTGCGCGAATTCCCGGATCCCCCCTGGTTCGCTCTTTTATTCTCAAGATTATGCAAACATTCAAGAATGCGATTGTTTGTGAACCACGACGATGTTTTAACGCCCATTTATGAGCTATAATGGCGAATTTACCGAGCCAAGTGAATAACCTTGTCGTTTGACTTAATGGCACACTTCAGCTTGTCTTCAGACTGTCCCAAATACTTCTTCTGCCTTCGCGAATCACTGCACTCGTCTGTAAAACCTTTAAGTATATGTTAATCGATGTTGAGAATATTTAATAATGTATCATATTACTAGAAATTTTGATCACGATGTGGTTCAATATCACGATGAAAAGAAAAATATGAGAGGTGTAAAAAATAAAAATTACTGTTTAGTCTCAGGGCCGTGTGAAAACAAAACGTGAACACGTTCGCTCCGACTTCACTCGAGATGGCATGTATTGAAATTAATAAGCCATATAATAAATCTATTTTAATTAATGCGTGGTATAGACCTCAAAACTAAGATATAAGTGTGTTTGATGAGTATGTGGTGTTTTTATGCAAATGTTAATGTGAAAACAAAGAATTAATTGTCTTAGGGGATTTGAATTGTAATGTTAGTAAAACACCGCTTGATCATCAAACACGAAAATTGCAATTCTTATGTTCGCTCTATCAGATTGATCAACTTATTAATGAGCCAACAGGAATGACGCCGTCATCAGCTTCTTTAATTGATTTAATATTAACTAACAAACCTGAAAATATTTCCCAGTCAGGTGTTATTCACCTTGGGATATCTGATCATAGTTTGATTTATGCAGTAAGAAACCTTATATTGACAAAATCGGAAAAAACATCACCTATGGTTAGAGAAGTTAGAGATTTTAAAAATTTTGTGCAAAATGATTTTATTCATGATGTTTCGCAACTTCCTTGGGACACAGTCAACCAATTTGATTATCCAAACATATCCTGGCAAGTGTGGAAATCGTTTTTTCTTGAGGCTCTTGATAGGCATGCACCTCTGCGACAGATGAGGTTGAAGGAGAATGGAATACCTTGGATTACCCCTCAAATTAAGCAGCGTATGAGAAAGAGGGATTTCGACAAAAAACAAGCAATAAGATATGATTCTCAGCCACAATGGCTGTTGTATAAATCTGAGCGTAATAAAGTGAACATTGAGATTCGTAAGGCAAAATCTAAATATTTCTGTGAGAAAATCGAGGATAGCATATCTTCTAAAAATGTCAAAAAAAGTTGGTCTTTGGTAAATACCATTTCGGGACGAAAACGTAAATCGACTAATGTAAAAGAGCTTCAAATTAATGATACAATTGTCTCAGATGGTAAAATTTTTGCTGAATCCTTTAAAGATTATTTTACAAATGTAGGAATGAAATTGGCTGCTGAGTCTGATCAGCTTTATAATAATTTGGGTGATGACCCAATCTCTTATGATCATTGCCCGGAGACTCGTTTTTATTTTTCTGATATCAGTGTCAGCAGTGTTGCCTTTCGTCGTCGAAATCTCAAAGCTTCTGAAGCAACCGGTATGGATAACATACCGGTAAAAGCTCTCAAAGCGGTATCACACATCATTGCGCCATCGTTGACTGTTATATTTAGGCAGTCCCTTAACATAGGTATTTACATAAACGATTGGAAATTAGCACGAATTTCACCGATCTATAAAGCAGAGGACCGAAAAAAATGTGAAAATTACTGATTAATTTCGATTCTACCCATAATATGTAAAATATTTGAAAGAGGATATTTTACTCAAATATGTAAATATCTGAATGACAACTCTTCATTATCAAAATTTCAATCAGGATTTCGACCAAAATATGGAACCGTGGGCGCACTTATTCAGATGTGTGACCAATGGCTAAGTGACATGGATAAAAGAAAAACAAATGGAGTTGTATTTTTGGATATTCGTAAAGCGTATGACTCTGTTAACCACGATATCTTATTGAGAAAGATTAAAAATCAATTTGGAAGACAAGACACTGAATAAAGATGGTTTGAGTCTTACCTAACGAATAGAGAGCAAGTATGGCTAGTGAATGGCCATACATCTTCACCAAAGAAAATTAGATGCGGTATTCCGCAGGGCTCAGTATTGGAACCATTGTTATTTTTATTTTACGTAAATGATATGCCTGATTATCTGGAAAAAAACAACTCCCTATCTCTATGCAGATGATACACAAATTTCGTCTTCTTCAGAAGATATTGAGACTTTAATTCAGAAATTAAATAGTGACTTAAATAATATTCGGATGTGGCTTTTGAAAAATAAACTCCAACACCATCCCACCAAAACAAAGGTGATGTTTGTTGGGTCATCTCATAATCTTACCAATAAAGTTGGAACTACATTACTACTTACGAATAATACCCCTATTTTTCGAACCAGTAAATATACATGTTTAGGGGTGGATATTGATGAAAAATTAACTTGGGTGAACATATCGAGACAATATGCAGAAAAGTGAGTGCAGGAATTGGAGCTATGAGGCGTATAAAGCCCTACGTTCCACCTGCAATTCTGCAAACAACTTATAAAGCACTGGTTCAACCTTATTTCGATTACTGCTCCCCTCTGTGGGATAATTGTAGTAAAACACTTCAAGATAAATTACAAAAGTTTCAATGTCGTGCAGCTAGAGTGATTTCTGGACTCAGTTACGATGTTAGATCGGCCGATTTTCCTGGACGCTCTCGGTTGGCAAACACTTGATGTGAAACGATTAGAGAACATATTGATAATGATGCACAAAATACTTAATAACCACACTGCCCCTAATCTAAATGAACTTTTCTGTAAAAGAAATACAATTCAGAATAATTATAATTTACGTAGTAGTGATACAGACCTACTCTTGCCTAAGTCTAATAGTGAATTTCTGAAGAAAAGTTTTCGATATTGTGGTGCCATGCAGGGGAATCATCTTCCTGAAGATTTTAAAAAGTCTGAAACTCTTTTTTCTTTTAAAAAGAAAATACGCCTGATGTAATTGCTATTGGATCAAACCAATTTTTAATTTAAGTTTTTTTTAATCTTTGTATAGTTCAATCTTTGCTTATGTTGCTTAATTTGAATACAGTTCAGTTTGTATATAGTTAATGTGTGACGCCCCTCGTGGAAAGCAGCGTATTATGTTGATCGAGGCTAGCGTGTCTAAATAAAGTTTTACCTACCTACCTACCTAGCTTACCTACCTACCTACCTACCTACTTACCCCCTACCTACCTACCTACCTACCTACCTACCACTCCTTTAGCTCAAAACATGGTATTATCGGCAGTTCCCGGACTATTTTGGCTTTTTACCAGAGGACTAAACCAGGGACGGGCCACGACCACCCCCCTTTACAGTTTCCTTAATGGAAGGTCGAAAACATCATGTTATTTCTCGCAAGAATAATCCTAACAACCGACTAGAAACAGTTTACTTTTAGATTTGACATGAAGAGAAGAGTCTGTTATCTATCTTGGCTAACCCAATAAGTACTAGCAGTTTGTACATGATATAAACGAATTATTATCAGTAAAAATTCCCCGATGAATTAATAATTTTTCCCCGACAGGGGGATGTAGCCCCCTCCGCATTGCGCTGTTCAGTATCTTCAACTGAACCAACGTATAAAGTATGAATTTATTTCGTTGAATAATCTTGGAAACATGATGTATTTCCAATTAGACAAAATGTTTTGTCAATTGTTATCTAATTCAAATATCAAACAGATTGAAACATATTGTGAACCAAGTGTGACAAGATTTCTCTTGTTGATTTTCACAGTTGGTGTTCCTTTACCGTTTCAAGAGCCCTTTCAAGTGAGGTAAACTTAATTTCTGTCTCATTTTCACTTTAAATCTCAATATATCGAGACGACTTACAGCACTTAGTTTCCACTGGCGAGCAAATATTTTATTTATGGCCTGGTAATTTATCTTTCTTTATACAATTAGCCAGAATAGCATTCATAATTTTAAAAATGCAGTATATTCTTAGAGTAAACTGAATATCAAATGCATAAAAGAAACACCTGATAGCTAAAGTAAATGTCATTCAAAGGAAATGAAACATTTAATTGAGGATAGACCGTCGGCAAAGGGGATCTACTTAAAAGCAGAATCACTAAACTAGTGACTACAGTACTGATATTGAACTATTGGTGAGCCATCGATTGAACTAGCTCTGCGAGATTTCACTGAGCTTCAACAGCAAAAGGTAAGTAAATGCCTTAACAGTTCAATTTGTCGTTCTTGTTTTAGCTTGACGATTTACAGTACGTATGCAACTACGAAGCATATTTCACGATTTTGACGACATTCGGTAATACTACCACAACAGAATAGTGTAACTTTAAATGCTCTTTAGCAGTTTAGCCTAACATGCCTCAGGCCTCCATCTACTTGATACCACTGTCATATACGACTGTTCGTTGTGATGTATGTGGTTAACTCGGTGGAGTCTCCAGGAACTATTGCAACATCAGCGAGCAAATCGTAAGCATGAATTGTATCCACAAGACGACATTAGATACACCTCGACGAACAATCGATTGCGACAACGTTATCGTGTAGATCAGACTTTAAAGAAGTTTAAGAAATATTTCAGCAAGTTTAATAAATTTTGAATATTTTTTTTTAAATTTTAAATTTAGCTTTAGGTGTCTTAGAAAGTGTTTAGTAAGTTGGGGTTATATCTATTGGTTTACACGGTCTGGACGGAAGTAGGTGAATCATGGACTTATAACCTTAGTAACAGCTTCATCGAAACAAAGTACTGAAAACAGGAATCTGTTTTCAGAGTCCAATCAGACATCATAAGCGGGAGGCAAGTTTCCTGGACGAGCTTTTGCCTAAAAAGTTGTTCCGACCTAAAATTTTGATATGCAATTTTCCATTTAATTACACCTGCAATTTATCTCGACTGGGTTGGATTGAATTTGGGGATCTCCTGTTTCAAGGAAAGTTCACAATGGTTGATTCATAAGATGAATACAACTCTGATAGTAGCAGCTCTATCCAAACCACAATCAGCGTCTCGCTGCACAACTGTGAAGCAAACTACATAACTCTACAAATAACTAATTCCTTTATGTGTTCAAACCGCTCGAAAAACATAGTATTCAGGCCCAATGATATTAAACCTAGGAGTGTCATGGTGTAATTATGTTTTCACTACCGTTGTCGAACCAAAATGCCCTCAAAAACCGACGAAGTTTGTTTAAATGGTGACAAATTTCTCTTTACTAAATGTATATAAATTTCTACTAATTGTACTTTAAACTTGCCACAAGCAGCATTTTTCTCGGCGGTGAGATTGTTCTTTTTTATAAGATAGAGACTTTTAGATTCCGTGAAATTGTTGTCATTTACTCTGACATAGATTACAAACACTGATTAAATAATCCATTAGTCGTTTCTTGCGATTAGCCCAATTTAGTAATTTAACTTTAAAAAACAAGGTGTCTAATGCAAGAGATATAACAAAGCTATGAAGCTCATTTGATTTATTGCGTTTGTTTTCACTGTCTCAAGTTTTAAAGGTATATATGTCACCTGAAGTTAACAGTCATGTTGGCTTAGGTACGGGGGAAAAAAGTAGTTAAATATTCATGGTTTTGTAAAACAAATATTCGCCCTGGTTAAATGAAAGTTGCCGTAAAAGGAGCAACAACATTTAATATCTGGAACGTATGTCATAATTTTAACTTTAACCTGTCCAGTACCAAAGATTTGCTTGCCAGTTGTTTGATCTTAACCGGTTGAGCATGTTCCTTTTGGGCTGGCACTTAGTGCATCTCTGATCATGGATGGGAGTAGTGGGGGAGCATCACGGCTAGGTGTTGGGAGGGAAGTTTGTGGTTGATACCTTCATACTAGGATACTAGGGTGGATTGATCAAACATAGACTTCTCTCATCCAGGGGCCATTTTAGCGGGATGAGCTACCCGACCTGGAGGTATTCCTAATAGGGCCTCACATGCAAGATTATGCGTTGTTTTCTTTTAGTTACACCATATCACGCACATTTGTCTGTGATGCTTGTGCCTGGTGTACTCTTATCAGACTGGCTGTCATGATGGGCACATTGGGCTTTGTATATTTGTACCCCAGCGTCACTTTGATGGCGTGTTGCTCCTCTCTCTCAATAATAATAATAATAATAACAATAATAATAATAATAAGTTGTAATAACAATAACAATAATAATAATAATAACAATAATAATAACAATAATAATAGTAATAAGAATTGGTGAGAAAGAAACAAAAAAGATAGAAAAGTATCAAGCATTGAAACGAGAGATTAAGAACCTGTGGTCAATGAGAAAGGTAAAAGTAATTCCAGTTGTCGTTGGAGCCTTGGGCTGTGTAAGCATAAAGTTTGAACAATGGATTGAGAGGATTGGAATAACAGTGAACGTTGAGGATATCCAGAAAACGACACTTCTTGGAACAGCAAGAATTTTAAGAAGAGTGCTGGAAAACTAGTTGTAACAGTGCCACCTTAGTCTACTGGTTGTAGACAGCTGGCACCGATGAATACCGGATCCAGAGCAAACTGTGCGGAGATAAAAATAATAACAATAACAGTAATAATAATAATACAAAGGAATAATATTAACAAAGCAATATTTGGTGGGAGGGAGTAATGGCCAGAATATGAATTGGCTAAAGAAAAACATAATAATAATAACAACAATAATATGGGTACTGGAGTAGGACAAGTACAGCTTCAGCCTTCTACGAGAATGTGGACGCTCCCGCCCACCAGAGTCCGGAGTTGCACCTCTGGCAAGTGCCAGAAACCCCTTAGCCAAGGGTAGATAAGACTCTTTAGACTTGGATGGCAACTTATCTAAGAGGAGGAAACTTTGACATAAAACCAAAAGTAGGTAGCCAGGACATTGATTCAGAGCCAGTGACCTCGACAAAACGAGCAGGCTTCGATGAGATGACCTAGGGAGTGGTGTCCCTGCCTTACCAGCTGGGTAGACAGGTAGCAGAAAGCCTGAGCTTGCCTTAATTGGCTGGCAGTTGCAAGTACATTACCTTCAGATGTAGGCAAACCTACTCTGTTAGCCCAAGGACCAAAAGAAAATCTGTACAGCAGGCTGATGACCCTGACCTTAGTTGGTTGAGGATAAACCAGCCTTAAATGCTGAAACAGACCTGCACTAGTCTAAGAATAAAACAATATTTAGTCTTAACCCTTCCAGTGGCACGCCTAAACTGACCTTAGCTGGTTGGAAGTGCAAGAAAGTACCGTTAAGGTCAAACTGGATATGCGCATCGGGCACTACTTTCAGAGACTTTAAATGGCTGTACATCCCTTACTCCTTCCTGACTGGATAAGTTGGGCGAGTAAGGGCTAGCCCCGTGGGTTTTTCTTTAAATCCATTTTAATGGCAAGGTTTCCTTTTCCCGCAAGTTCCCTGAAATGTGCAATGTCTGTTGCGGCCTTACCTGGCGGGATGCTGGGAGCCCGTAGCAGGCTGAGACCCCTTCCACTGTCCTTAGTTGGGTGGTGTGCAAGTTGTAATAACAATAATAATAATAATAATAATAAAATCTTTATTTCAGTGTCATTGAGATATAGCTTTTTACAAACTAATTGGGGACTATTTGAGATAACATAAGACAAAAATAAAAATTTTCACTATGTAAAGTACTTTTAAGGTAATTCTAAAATCAGATGATAGAATAATAAAGCTTTCCCCCTCACTTTCCAAACTCAGGTAGATCTACTCCACATGAAATTATCAAAATGACCCCGACGGTGCCTTGATACGACCATGCGATTGCGCCTCTGAAGAACCCAGTATTTTATTGCATCTAGAGAATCATTAGAAAATGACTAGGATTCGATTTCTGCCTCACTATAAATGTGCTGTCATACCGTACTGTTATGTTCATCTTATTTTATAGCACATTACCTTCCAGGTTGTCGCTTGGAAGGTTACATCTTTCGTTTCATCGAAATCCCATCGTCCAGTGAATGTGGTCAACACTGTCTTGCTGATAAGCGGTGTCAGTCAATAAACTACAAATCAGGAGTGTCGAAGTTTGATTTGATCGTTTGTGAGCTGAATAACTGTACAAACGATGAGAAACCAGATAGTTTGAGTAGGATAACGGTAAAGGAATGGGAAAAGGGGATGGGGTTAGAGGTTACGGTTTTAGGATTAAGGTTAGATTTGGGGTTAGAAAAATCAAAAAATAAAATGGAAAAGGTTGTGGTATGGCTGCATATAGTGCAGCTGTAGTTACAGTTAAAACCTAGAAGAAAGAAAAAAAGAAAGAAAGGAAGAAGAAAGAAAGGAAAGAAAGAAAGACAAAAAGAAGGAAAGAAAAGAAAGAAATTAAGAAAGAGAGAAAGAAAGAAGGAAAGGAAGAAGAAAGAAAGAAAGGAAGAAAGTATATGTACACATCGAAGATCTAAGACTCGAGACTAGAAGTGGATAGGCTTTACCAATCATACTCATTGTTCCGCTGTTCAATATTCGACCAATACCTTGCTCTTGTATTCAAGTCTACAAAACCAAAAGAATTTTACAATATCTCAATGGCGTATCAACGACATTTGCTCTTTTTGTTATCAGTAGACTTTGTGTTTTACACCGTGAGTGAATTATCTGAGCTTTAGGTAAGTAAACTCGGGCCGTCATCAGAGAAGTTAAGAACGTTCGTTATTGTCAGAAATCCTAAACCTTCTGGTCCACCAAAATGCACTCGTCATATGAGAGTATTACTAAAAATGGTGATTGCACGTATCCAATGCCTAAATATTACAATAACGGAAACGAAAGAAAAGAAAGGAAAGTGTTAGCATTAATGGAAAAGTGTCGACCATATTTCACTGAGTTGTTTGCTGTCCTGCGGAATTGTTCGATGTTCATACGTTAGTTGATTCCGTAATTTTCCGCCATTCAAGAAATCTTAATATATTCAAGCGTAGTATTTTAAGCATGTAAACGTTTTATTTTAATTTTATTTTTGTCTAAATGTATATTATATTACATCTTATATCTTTGTAATTTAATCGTATTTTATTAGATAGATTATTTTGAGGTCCTTTTTGAAAATCACTATATGAAAAAGTTTCCTCAATAAATATTATCATCATCATCATCAATTTGTCTTGCGAAATGATCTTCGACAGAGACGAGGAGCGTAGATTCTTCGCACTTGACTCAAATCCCTCATGATGTAACCCTCAAAGTCTACTTTTAATAAAAAGAACAATTTTCATCATGCAAATCCTCAATTAACATATGACATTTCCTGTTGGGAATCCTTGATGGGTAAATTTTGGCGGCACACTTGGTACAGTGTTTGTAAAATAATCCGACCAACGTTTATCAGCACGATAAAGACTTCCCAAAACAACAGCAACAACAAGAAGCCCTTTATTTGTAATGTACCACTTCATAAAATTACGGATACCCTCAGTTACCAATTAATTCATTAAAAATTTAAGAGACTAATTTTCTGTAGAACGCGTGGGAAGATAAGCCGGTGGATACGGCATAAACGATTAAAATACATGAACAAACTTCATGATAGACTAATCCAAAATACATTCTAAAATCATCGAGTCAGATGGCTTACAGGAAGCAGAGCAAAATCGACATGAAAATGAAGCCAATGTGTCTCTCACGGACAATGATGGTTTTGGTTTCATTTTCATCTTTCCCAAAAAAAGCAAATGGTCAAGATTCACAACAAATTGCTGCTCGATTACAAGCAAGTCAAGGTAGGGTACGACTACTGAGTTTATTCTTTAATGTCGAACATTAATGAATGTTCAAATTGGATGTGCTTTTCTCGACTTGAAATTTATTGAATTTATGCTGAAAAATCACTGTTCCTAATCCAACATTTTCACACGTTACTCTACAACCTTCATTCGGGGTTATGATTGCCAAATACCTCACGGATTTATTCAGTAATTGATGAAGACATAGTTGGAACGTTCGGAGCAAACAGCGACTTTTTAAGTTGCACCAAAATATTTCAAATCAGCGTAACTTTAACTATGCTGGATATTTTCACCTGGCAGCCTTTGGAACTTATTTGAGCCAAATCTCAAACTCTCTATGTAGGGTTTGAGGAAATATTTCATAGTCTTCTATTTTACTATGAACATCAGTTATCCTATATTTTATTTCAATCCCGGGCAGTTTATTTCCTGTTTCGTTCTCCCGAACCATTTAACGTTCTCTCAAACCATTTTCCGTTCTCGCAAACCATCTCTCGTTATCCTAAACCACTTTCCCTTCTCTCAAACTGTTTCTCGTTCTCTCGTACCATTTCCCGTTCTCCCAAACTTTCATTCGAGTTTCATTAATCCGAAGGAAACATGGAAACTACTTTCTATTTCCCAAATAATATTTCTTAGGTTACCCTTTCGAAGGCTGTACCTTTCAGTCTTATCAAGTACCGTCTTCGGAAGAGTGTGTCCAACACTGTCTTGTTGATCAGGGGTGTCAGTCAATAAACTACCAATCATCGTTTTCCATGTCTCGGTCAGCGTTGTGTGAAATGAACAATTCCACGAAAACGAGAATTCAAACAGGCTTAAAAAAGATCCGTCACACACATATTATGAACTACAAAGAAAGGTTGGTGTAATCTCTTTAGAGAGATCAAAATAGGTTTTAAATGTGCTGTAGAAAAATGGTATACAGTCGAACCCCTCAAGACGGACACCCAGATAAGACGGAGACCTCTATTAAACGGACACCAAATCTTGGTCCCTGCTGTTTTTTCAGTCATTTACTGTATTTGAAGTCTCTATAAGACGGACACCTCTCTAAGACAGACAATGGACACTTTGAAATACCGAACGGACAGTTAAAAAGTCCTTTTTGATTGAAACAAAACGCTTTTTAATGACAATGTGAGTACTTAATTATAACTATATTTTGACCTCCATTACTGTAATTGCATTTATCAATCAATTTAGCCCTTTTACATTCAGTAAACTGTTTATGTACATACTGCTCGTGCTGTACAGTATTCTCTAATAGTTCAGTCGTTCAATTATGCTTTTGCTTTTTGGGCTGAGGCGCATTTTCTGAAGCATCTTTCTTTCTCTTTTCCTGGTTTCGGAAAACAGCACCGTCCAATATTGCCCTTTCGCTCTCGATACGTTTTCTCAGTCAATTCATAGCCAGCGTGCTCCCTTCAATCACATATTGGCAGGGCACTTCCAGGCGGTATCCTCCACCTCGATTCACCCTTTTTCCTGGTAACCTTGCAAGATAAGGAGCTGGAACGTATTTGCAGAAATTGACTAAAGTGTCGGGAATATGATAGCGGCACATGGCCGACCACTTTGTTGTCTTTCATGATTGCAACTGCGTACTTGTCCTTTTTATTTAGCAGTTCCCGCATGCAGTGTAAACTTTCGCCAATGGTAGGTGTCCATATGTCCTTGTAGACATGGTGTCCCCGCACAAACGAATCGAAGGAATAGCGATCCGCGTCTGACATGATATTTGGCTTCAGATGAAGCTAAACAATTCATTCATCCTAGCACGTGCGCTACATGTAACACTGTAGGTAGTCTCACTTCACTGTAGTCAAAAGGTGTGAAATCTGTCAGTTTTTGACTTGATGCAATGCGGTTCTCTATCAAGTTTCATTTCAACAAGTTTCATTTCTTAGTATTTCTGCAGCCGGGCGGTCATGTCTAAACAAGGACGTAGTCACTCTAAAAAGAAAACTCTGACTTTTGAAGAGAAAATGTGTGTCTTGGACTATGCTCAAGACCATCCCAAATTAAGCTGCAGAAAAATAGCCGACGTATTCGAAGTTGGAAAAACTCAGGTTGCACGTGCTTTGAAAGATAAGCAAAACATCAGAGCGCAATATGAAGCCTTCGCTTCTGCGGGCATTAAGCACTCACGAGAAGCTAAGTACCAGGAAATAAATGATGCAGTTTACAAATGGTACTGTTTGGCTAGAGATGCAATGGTCCCTGTAAATGGTCCGATGATTCAGGAAGAAGCAACAGAAATAGCAACGAAATTGAACATTCCAGATTTAGCGGACTTCAAAGCTTCAAATGGGTGGCTTGGCCGCAGGAAGGTCCGCTACCGTATCAAACAGCGAGCTGTCGAAGGTGAATCAGGACAAGTGCTGTCAGAGACAGTAGAATCGTGGATGGAAAGGGTGAGAGAGTTGTGTAAAGGATACAAACTTGAAGACATCTGGAACGAAGATGAAACGGGGTGTTTCTTTCGCGCACTTCCCGAGAAAAGCTTGGCAGGGGAAGGAAGGAAATGCAAGCTTGGCAAGAAATCAAAACTTAGAATGACTGTCGCATTCTTTGTAAATGCCAAGGGCGAGAAGGAAGAGCCAATTGTTATTTGGAAAAGCCAAAACCTAAGATGTTTTAAGAATGTAAGAGACAAACAGAGGCCAGCCAACGTAAAATATTTCGCCAATCCTAAATCATGGATGTATTCTGAAATAATGATTAAGCTGTTGGAATCGCTTGACAAAAAAATGCGGAGGTGCGATAGGCAAATTATTTTCTTCCTTGACAACGCAGCCTGTCCCCCTGAGTCATTGCAGGACATGTTCTCAAACATCAAACTTCTCTTCCTCACTCCCAACACAACATCTAGACTCCAACCTCTAGACGCTGGAGTGATCAGAGCTTTCAAAGTTCGCTATCGAAAACTCCTCCTGAAATTCGTGGTTTCCCGTATCAACCGCGGATTATCAGCACCAGATATCCCCAAGAAAGTTGATGTGCTCCAAGCCATACGTTGGATCAAACAGGCTTGGGATGAGGTACCAGAGGAAACTGTTCGTAAGTGCTTCGAGAAATGTGGATTTAGCGAGGCTGTGTGCAATTCAAGAAGGAGAGAGGAAGAAGAAGACCAAGAATTCGAAGAGCTTGTACGGCGCATCAGTTTGGACGAAACAACAGCTGAACAATAAGTTGCAGCTGATGAGGAGGTCCCATCCTGTGAGCTCCCTGTTGATACCACCCAGTCTGACAGGCGAGAACATTTAAGAAATGAAGCACTCTATCTCTATCAGAAAGAATCCGAGGTTCCTGTCAGCGAGATTTTGGTAGTAGAAGGCGACGAGGATGATGCAGATGTGGACATCGAGCCTCTGACTTCTTCTATTAAAACAACTGCAGAAGCTGTGGGTCGTGTGGACGACTTGACAAAATTTGCGGCCCAACTCCAAGACGAAGATCTTGTAATTGTGTTGTGCTCAGTTGCACAGCGACTTGAAGATTACGAATATGCCAATGAAACGCAATCAATAATCACAGATTAATTTACAACCCGAGACGTCAGGCCAACCAAGGATTATATCTTATCCGACGACTACATCCCTACCCATGGCGTCATCTCAGCCCGCAACTTCACCTCAAACTCCAACTACACCTCAAACTGCAAACGCACTTAACCCCGAGACTATTACTCAATCATTGTCTAAAACTAAAACCGCATCCTCCGCACCTAAGAACTGCTCTGAGTTTCTCCTTCGACATCTTTCATCCTGGGATTACACAATTTATGATAACGCTGGAAAGTCATTCGCTGTCTGGTGTCACATTGACTATGATCAGAATAAAGGCTGGACATTAGTGATGTCATTCACCACCTCCAATCATAAAGAGGATGCCATAAAGAAAAAGCCGCTGTACCAGGATGCACCAATAAACAACAATAAACCAAACTTAACAGATACCGGATGTCGTCAGCAAGAATGAGCCACATTCGAAACCAGTCTACCTACTGGACCGGCGTTTGCAATTTTAATGGTGCCATGTCCGATCGAAGGGACACGGTCAGTGGAAAGTTCTCGGAATTTGATCCGATGATGTGTAGAAATTTGGGTTCTTGCCAAACTGTGAAGAACATCAACATCCGGGGACACACGTGTACTGACTGTGCTGGTTTGTTGGTTCAAACGAGATATAAGTTCATACATATAGCCAGCTATTTTTATTATTATGGTTGTAATTTCAATGACCGGACTGGCGCTGTTTATGCTGAGGATAATTTCGAATATTATCAAAACATGAATACTAAGTTCGGGTCCACTAAGGATGAAATATCGACCACAAATTGGTGGTTTGGTGACTAAGGATGAATGTAAAGAAGAGTAGGGATGGAAGGAGGAATGAAGGAATGAAGAATAAAAGGAATGAAAGCAGGAAGAATGAAAGGAAGGAAGGAAGGAAGGAAGGAAGGAAGGAAGGAAGTTGTTTGCAAACATCGTTATACGTGCCGTTGCTACGCAGATAGTTCGTACATATTATTTACCACAATCTAAGGGCCGTTATAGAGAATAGCTACAAGTGATGATGTACAAATTACCTTCTTTAAGTAAAATTTATAGTATATTATTCAATTAATACGATTATAAAATGACTATATGATTACATGATTATATGTTTATAACATATTATATTATCGTTATTATTCAGGAACCAACGAAGGACAAAACGAACCCATGAACGGACGAACTAATCAACGAATGAAAAAACGAAACAACAAACGAACCCACGAAAAAACGAACGGTAAAAAGAGAGTGGAATAACAAATAAGGGAACTAGCAAGCGAGGAAGCGAACAATGAAATAACGGTAGAAATAGCAAGAAAAAATTATTTTCGCGCACATTTGCATTGTTTAAGAACTCTCGTGGGAGTATGAAGGAAAGAAGTTATTTAATGTATTTTTTAACTTAATGAAACATTCTTAGTGCCAAAAGTTGATATTTAGTGTTTTAACTAAGGTGGCCCAAGTAAGAATTTAATTATTTCCACGAGAAATCTTGCTTGAAAATAAAAAACAAACTTGCTTGCATAAGCAACTCGTGTAACCAATGAATGTCGTGATCAGGATCATAGAACTCGCATACAAGAAACTACGGATTAAGAACCTTCTGGAATTATAAATTTAACAAATTAACACCTAACATAAGAACTATTTCAGCCTGAGTAGTCTGTAAAGTCCTGGGACCGGCACATTTTTCAACACATTTTCAAAATGGGTCAAAATTTTTCAAAGTGTCGCAGGGAAATCCCCTAACACAGCAGGCTGATAAATTCCAAACATTCCAAACATGCTCAATCTCCCTAACAACCAGCCTAACTCGATGTCAACAAAAAACTATTTTCGGATTCGCCGGTTGTTAGGGATATCTGGAATGTATGGAATGTGGGGAAATCCCTCAACATCAGGTTTGGGGAATCACCTTTTTCCTAATGACGCCATTTCCAGCCGCTTCCAGGAATTTGATAACGTTACCGGGAATTTCATCAAAATTTTTCAAAGTGTCACAGGGGAATCACCCGAAGAACATTCCATACATGCTCAATCTCCCTAACAACTTTAACAGCTCGATGTAAACAAAAAAACTATTTTCGGATTCGCCGGTTGTTAGGGATATCCGGAACGTATGGAATGCGGGGGACAGCGTCGCTGCTAAAGTCCCTCAACATCAGGTTTGGGGAATTACCTTATTTTTGACAATTTTAAGCTATAAGCCCATATGCTAAACAGCTTCGCTGATAAATTATTTTATGGTTTAAATCCGAATATATTCTCATAAGTGCTAATCATTTCATTCATGTAATGTCCATGTGCTAATGTATCTATTTTATTTTCAAGTATTATTCTTTTATCATCTTTTCCTGACAATGCAATTTTTTGTACACTTTCAGTATACAATTCATGATTTCGATGTCTTATTAAATTCATTTTTCTCATTTGTTCTTCTTCACTAAATAAGCAATCTTTATAATTTTTAAATGTTATATTTTTTTCAATAACATTTTTTTTAACACCTTTGCATCTTTTTGATTCTTTTTCATCTATTTTATAAGAATATAATTTTGCTCTGAGCCCTACCAATTCTTCTATTTGTTTACCACCGCACTCATCTTTCATCATTCCAATTACTTTTTTGTTTAAACCGGTTTTAATTCCGCTTTCATGGTCTTTTGGATAGTTACTTGTGTCAAACATTTTTTCAACATCTAGGGATATATCTTTATAAAAATCTTCAGTTTTAATTTCATACATTAAACTGTCAGTACCTGTAAATAACAGTATAGCGTTTTCTTTATATTTTGGTTTAATATAATTATAATGAAAATCATACATAAGAGTCTTGCTTAAATCCAATATGCTCATTCCTAAATATATTGGTTTATCTAGCTTAATTTTTTTCTTATACATATGCACAGCAATTAAATTTTCAGAAAATACTGTTCTTTTGTCAAAATTGGTTTTTGAAAATAATTTTAATGCTTTTCCTTCTCTGTTGACTAATTGTATATCAACTCTGTTTCTAACATTCTCCATAGTTTTCCCAAATACAGAATTATTCATAAGTTTGAAAAAGTCTTTTTCAAATTCATTTTTTGCATCTGTTCTCAGTTTTGTGTTTAAATCAATACATTTTTTCATAAAATCGTCTTCATGAAATTTAATACCTTTATGAATTTTTGTAATTTTTAATCCTAATTTTTCATATAATTTCAAATTTTCACTATGTAAAACATATTTTTCTTTATTATTCAAATTTGGGATTAATTTTTCAACACCTCCGACTTTTAATCTTTCTGGTGCCAGCGGATATTCATTATGTAAATCATGCAACTCTTCAAGATATTCCAAGTCAACTTCTAATATACATGAGAATTTATACCAATTTTGCAATTCTCTTTCATTCATCCATTTAAAATCTCTCACAGGAAGTTTTTTACTCATTGCCCACCCATAAAGATTATTTGCATCTAAATAAGCAAGATATACACTATCTTCTTCAGGATTATAACTTGTTCCCATATATTTATTATTCGCTTTTGCATATCTTTTTGTAATAGTGGGAATTCCCACTCGAATTCCAATCAATTGAAACATATTTTGTTGGTTGTAATATATTTTTAAAATCATAACCAGGATTTGGTGTATCAAGTAAATTTCCTCTTTTAAAAACATTTTTTGGTTTTAATAAAGTTGTATTAATATTAGGGACATCTGTGTCCAATAAATTTTTTGTTGTGTTCATTCTTTATTTATATGTTTATTTTTTCTTTAAAGGCAATCTGGCGCGAAAAAAAAAGAATAAAAATCAGATGATTTTTATTCTTAACCACTCGCTAAAGGTCCTTAATAATTAAATTTAAAAATATTAATAGATAAATTTAATTTTTTTGGTCTTGGTGCTGTGCTGAGACCTTTGGTCGGTTTTAAAATAATTTTATAATTTGTGTAAATTTTTCTTCGTTTTCATAATCAATATAAAAATTCACTAAAAATACAGAATTTTTCTTCAAAATTGATTGAATATTCATGATGTGGTAATAATTGTCCTTCTCCAGAAAGTTTAGAAATTTTTTTTCTAAAAATATATTTTAGACCTTCATTATCATAATTTTCATAATTTTCTGGTTTTAAAAATATTTCAACAACTTTTTCTGAGACTACTTGATTCATTGTATTTTATTATATACAAATTTTTTCTTAAAAGCAAAATGTTTATTCAGCAAAAATCAAAAATTTTTTATCATTAATTTTCAAATGTTTTTTAGTTTTAATTTTGTACTTGATGCTTTCTGCATTTAGGTTAAAATTTTTTGCAGCAGAATAAAGACTTTTAAATTTTAAAATTTCACCTGTTTCTTTGTTTATAATAATTACTGATTTTGGTTTTTTAATTTTTTCTCTACAATATTTTTCAAAAATTTCAACAGGTTTACTAATTTCTAAACGTAGCATTTTTTCAAGCTCATTTTTGTTATAATTTTTATAATATTTTATTTTTTTTTCTTTTGCAATATCTCTCAATTGCTTAATAGTATAATGACTTTGATTGTTCATTTATTATATATAATTTTTTATTTAAGAACAAATTTTTTTTATTGAACAAAATTGAATAAGTTAAAAGTTGGGAGTTTTCTTTTCCCACTTTTGTAAATTTTACGTAATTTAATTTCCAAATTTATTAAATTTTTAAAGTTTTCCATAAAATTAAAATTATAACCCTTGTGATCTAAATAAAAACATAATGATTTATAATATTTATTAATTGCAATTTTAAATAAATTATATACATTTTCATCTTTTAACCAATTATTATATTTTTTATCAATTTTTCTATTTTTACCGTCTTTGACGTCTTTAAAATAATCTAATATAAATTCAAAAATTTCAATCATTTATTTTTTAACATTTAAAACTATGTTGTAAAATTATTATCGTTAAACCAAAAAGCAATATTGAAGAAATAATTATAATTTCAAACATTACAACAGGATCCATTTATTTATATACCATTATATAAATTTATAAACTATGTAGCCTCATGAGATTCCAACCAGAAAAAAAGCAACAGTTTGATATTCTTTCATTTGATCTGATGGTTTATAATAATCTTCCAATTTTGGTTCATTTTTTGCTTTAGTATTGTACTCACGCTCTAAACTTTTCACGCGATTATTAATTTCTGCACGAGTTTTCAAAGATATGTTTGTCCGATTTATATCTGCATTTGCATCAGATAATTGCCGTCTTAATTTTTCAATCTCTTCTTTTTTTTCCACTTGTCCTTCATACCATTTTTATCTTTTGCTAATTTTTCCATTGCTTCATTATGCCTTTTTATCTCTTTTTCGTATCCAGTATGATTAAGTTAACTAAATAAAAATCCAGCACCCGCAAAAGCAACTGCATTAAATAATCCTCTAATTACTGTTTCCATTTATTTTTCTTTAATTTTTTTTATTTTGCTCACACACTTTGCTTCACTTGCTTTGCGGTTTTATTGTTTGAAAGGATCCGTAGGAAGCCACTTTTTGTCTTGTGCATATTTAATTCCAAGTGTTGATAATCCTACAGCTGCTGTAAGTTTTAAAGTAGGCACTAAACTAGCCGGAGTTGACAAACCATCACTAAATATTCTTCTTGTTATCATTCCAATTCCCACAGCACCCAATGTAATTAGTGTAGAATCATATAATTCATTCATAGCTTCTTTTCTATTCATTTCAGTCATTTATTTATATGCATAAAAAATTTTTTTTATAAATTTTCAATAGAACACCTTGATGGACCACCCTGCAATTGCACACTTTTATTAATTTTGTTCTCATTCTTTCTTACTATTTCTTCTCTTCTCTTTGTTGCTGTGCTGAGACCTTTGGTCAATCACTTCGCTCAAGCATGCCAGCCTTCGCCGTTTGCTCACTTTGTTCGCTTTCCCTTTTGTCTTTTTTATATGCAAAGTATAATCCACCCAGTGCAGCAACAACCCCTACACCTCCAATCAAATACCGCAAAGTGGAAGGTCCAAAATCAATGTAATTATTTATTTCTTCATTTTCTACTCTAGCATTTTCTACTTTGCTTCATTGTCTTGCTTTTCTTTCTTGGATCTTTTACTTTAGCAGTTTTTTCAACTGTTGTTACTTTATCAACCTTTGGTTGTTTATCAGCCAAAGGCTGTTTTTCATCTTTAGTTTGTTCGCTCATTTATTTATAAGTAAATTTTAAATTACTTATAAGTAATTTAAAATGTATTTAAAATGTATTTAAAATTTATTCAAAGTTATGAAAGCTTTCTTACAAGTGTATTTAAAATTTATGAAAGCTAAAAGCTTTCTTCGAAGTTATTTCAAGTTGGCACAAGTGTATTTAAAATTTATTTGTAATCTACTAAAAACAAAATTTTAAATAAACTAAAGTAAAACCGTAAGGTTACAAATTTTTAATAACAAATTCGTCAAAATCTATATTAAATTTTTGACACAATATAATATGATTCATTAAAATTTCTTTATCTGTTATTTTTTTATGTAATTGTATAGCAATAAATGCAATTTTTCCTTTGAAACAATCTGTCACTTTACCATTTTTTACAGTTTTATTACTTCCTCCAAAAACCAACGAAATTAAACCACTTGTAACTTGTGCAGATGCAAATGCTTTAATTAATTTTCCGTTACAAAAGATTCTTGAATTACCATTTTTTAAGGGATATGATTCCCTATCATAATGAACAGAAATACATTTCATTTTGTTATATTCTGTAGGGTCAGCTTTGGATGGAAATACATTTGGATTTATATCTAAATAATTGTTTCCTACACCATAAACAATTAATCTTTTTGTAGAAGCATTGTCAAGATTTTGGAATCCTATAATTCTGTAAATTCCATTGCTACTACCTTTATTTCCAAAAACTGCAGTAAAATCATGTGTTCTTTTAATATTTTTTCTTTCCATTTCATAAACTACAAAAATATGAACACCGTCTTTTAAATTTGAAGAAGCAGTCGGGGTGTTTATATTAACCGGAACTTCAAAAAAATTACTTTCATTCTTAAAATACATTTTGTTTGGAGTTTCACAAAATGGCCTATTTAATTGTCCTTCCGTAAACAAATTTACATCCAAATTTTCTGTTTCTGTTTGATTATAAACTGCTAAGAATCTGTTAAGAACATTTTCATAAATTATATATGAAGTATCGTCTTTAATTTCATAAACTGCAGTATAAAATTTTAAAAATTGAAACCAAAATGTATTAAATTTGTCGTCTACATATTTTCTTGTTATAACATGCGTTTCATGTGTTGGCTGGTGATATGTAGAAATTATTTTATGATTTCCCATATTAATATCTCCTGTCATGTTTCCACCAGTCAGGGATAATTTTGTATCATCTTGGTCATCAACATATTTTTTTCTTGATAAATGTGTATCATTTGTAGGATCTGAAGTTGTTGTAATTTTATTATTTCCCATGATAATATTTCCTGTCATTGTTCCTCCTGATTTGTTAACCTTTTTATTCAATTCATCATCTACATATTTCTTTCTTGTCAAGTGAGTAGCATCAGTTGGATTTGAAGTTGAAATTACTTTATTTCTACCTATATTAATATTTCCTGTCATTGTTCCACCTGTCAAACTTAATTTCTTATTATCTTCATCATTAACATATTTTTTTCTTGTAAGTGAATTGTAATGGTTTGGATCTCTTTCGGGAAAAATTTGAAAATCTTTTGTTAAAAGATCTCTCTTTAATTGATCTATGTTTTTACCATAATATATAACTTTTTTAATATTTATAAAGTTTCCATCAACATATGATTTTGTTGTCAGATCATTATTTGAAGGTGTTGCGCTCGATGTCACTTTATTTGTACCCATATTTAAGTCTCCTGACATGGTACCACCAGTTAAAGATAATTTAGAATTGTCTTGATTGTCTACATATTTTTTTCTTGCCAAGTGAGTATCATCAGTTGGATCTGGAGAAGAAATTACTTTATTTGTACCCATATTTAAATCTCCTGGCATGGTTCCACCAGTTAAAGATAATTTAGTAATTACTTTATCATCAACGTATTTTTTACGGCACAAATCTTTATCACCTTTAGGATCTGCAGTTGTTGTAATTCTGTTATTTCCCATTACAATATTTCCAGACATTGTTCCTCCTGTTACTGATAATTTTCTAGAATCTTGATCATCCACATATTTTTTCCTACAAAGGTCTTTATCACTCACAGGATTCGTAGTTGTGGAAATTTTATTATCGCCCATGATAATATTTCCTGTCATTGTGCCTCCTGTTTTTGATAGAAATGCTGAAGTTCCTCCTCTACTGCTTGTAGCTTTGTCATCTACATATTTTTTTCTTGCCAAATGCGCATTTGCCGTAGGATCAACTGATGTTATGATATGGTGTGATCCCATGTTAATATCTCCTGTCATATCCCCTCCTGTGGTAAACAGCTTCGCTGACATGTTTTTTCCTGTTACATCAGATTCATGTTTACTTTCATATCCGTAAAATAAACTCATTTATTTTATAATAATTTCCAATAAAACATTTCCTATTGATGATGAATTATTTCCTTCTACTTTGAATATTAATTCATTATAAATTACATTTGATAATTTAATTCCTCCTGTTTCTTCAGGTGGATAAATTTTTGAGACACTTCCTTTTAGTGTTTGTTCTGTTGTTATTGGAACTTGAATAAGTACATTACTTCTTTTACCATTTACAAAATTTTTACTTTTATCAATCATATTACAGCTTATGTTTACATATTCCAAGTTGTTATTAATATTTACTACATTGTCGCTTTCTGTTGAAGTATTTGCTTGTATTACTTTATTCTCGGAAAATCCTATGATTGGTCCAAATGTCTTCAAATTTAATGTTTTATCCGATTTTATTGTGCATTTTCCAGAAAAATCAATTTCTTCCAGTTCAAATGCGCCGACATTTTCTAATTCAGTTTTTAAAATATTAAAGGTATAAAATCCATCTTTGAAGTCAATTTTTCTATTATCATAAGTATAATGATGAATATTTTTATATAAATTATTAAAATTCCAAAATATACTTACTGATTTTACAAACATTTTATTATAATTAGTTAATATAAGTGGCTCGTCTAATGGAATTATTTTTTCTGAGTTTTCATCTTTTGTAATGAAGATTTTTAAAGATATTGTCATTTATTTTATAATATATATTTTGATAATAAAATTCCACCAATTATTGATAAAGATAAAACAATTAAATTATCAGTTGTTGGTGTAGTTGTAGTAACAGCTTTGCTGCTAAAGTTTTTTGTATCCCTCACAGGTTTTTTACGAGCTTGTTCACTTCACTCACTATGTACAGAAGGTTTTTGACGAACTTATTCGCTTCGCTCACTATCATCTAATTTTTCTAATTTTTTCAATTCTATGTTGTGTTGTTTTTTCACAGGGGATGTTTCGCAGGTCTTTGACCCATAATAACCCAAAGGGTCCGCTACGCGGTTTAAATTTTTATTAATTCCAAAAACCATATTTTTATCAGAAACTTTTAATTTATTATTATAACTATCAATAGGATTTTTTAAAATAATTAAACTGCCCGGAATTAGCCATAAAGTTGGACTTATAGCAGTATTTAAAACTACATTAGTTGATGAAATTGCTTGATTCATATTATTAATCCATGTTGATGTATCATAATTTAATATAGAATCTTCAACAATTTGCCTAAAAACTTTTTGTGTTTCTAGTGCTGAAGCTCTTGGCCCAAAAATACTTTGTCTAGTTCTAGCTTGTGCTTCAAGGATTGCATAAAGATATGCTTCAATGCTCTGATTTAATAATTCTGTTCCCTTGATAGTTAATCCATTTGACGTTCTAGGTATAAATTTTTTATAATCATTTTGAGTGTCTCTAATTTGTCCTGGACCGTGTTGATAGGTTGTGTGTGGATCTGTACTTACGGTGTCTTGTCCCAAATGTTCAATTTTATAATGTAAAATTTCTTGCCATGTCCATTTTGGATAATGATCTTTTAAAAAATTTGCATTAAATGTATTCAAAATTGAAAAGTCTCCAGTTTGAAATTGTCTCATAATTCTTCTGACTGTAAAATATAAATGAAATCTAATAAGTGAAGTAATTTGTTTTGGAACATCTGAACTAAATAATAAATGTTGTATTGAAATTCCACAGCAATAAGATGCTATCCATGTTCCTATAATGCTTTGAAAATAAGGTTCTTTCAGTGACCATCTTGCATTATCATTTGTTGTTATATTTAATCCGGGTAAATTGCTTTGAAAATAATCTGTATTGTTTACATAAATTCTAAACTGATTAATAGGATAACTTAAAACATACTGTGTTGGGAAATTATCCCAATAATAAGATTTACCTGTATAATCAACATGTCTTTTCCCTTTTGGTAATTCTTGCACAGTTCCTCCGATTTTCCAAATTTTTGGAAAGTGGGTGGAACACCCGCTGTCGCTGTGTTCAACTGGTTTATTAATATAAAGATATTTTGTCATATTTGGATCATTTTTAAAAATATCTGAGGAAATATCTGTTTGTATAACATCATTATTAATAAAATAGATTTTTGCTCCATTAAAACTTCCGTCTTTTGTATAATCTTGCGTGAAGTTAAACCTTTGCAAATCTGCATAAGGATATTTTTTTAAAAAATTTTCTTTTAATTTTTTTATCTACAATTTTTTGTTCTTTCTTAACAAGATCATAATATTTTCCATAAAATTTTTTTGAAGCTTCTTCCACCATTTTTTGATTCATTGTTTATTTTTACAATATTAAAAAATAAATGAAAGATAAAGACAGCTTTGCTGACATGTTTGTTATTGAACAAGAGTTAAGAGACATTCACTACAACCCAGAAACAGGTTATCAATCTGCGGAAAGACTTTATCAAAAAGCAAAAGAAAAGGGATTAAACGTTAGTAGAAAAATTGTGCAAGACTGGTTAAAAACACAAGATACTTTTACAAGATACAAACCAATTGTTAGAAGGCATAAATTCCAAAGAACATTTGTCAAAGATTTAGCTGATCAAATACAAATGGATTTGGTTGATATGGGAAAATATAAAAACCAGAACAAAGGATATTATTGGATATTGTCAGCTGTTGAAATTTTAAGTAGATATGCATTCGCTATTCCTGTTTACAGAAAAGATACTAAAAACATGACAAAAGCTGTGGATGAATTATTAAAACAATTTAAAGAAAGATTTGGTAAATACCCAAAAGTCGCTCAATTTGATGAAGGAAAGGAATTTTACAATGTAGGTGTAAAAGAACTATTGAAAAAACGTAATGTTGAATATTTTTCTACAAACTCTGATAGAAAAGCAGCTATAGTTGAAAGATTTAACAGAACTCTAAAAACATCCATGTGGAAATATTTCTATAGCAAGGGAACTTATAATTGGATTAACCACGTAGATGAACTTGTAGATAATTATAACGATACTAAACATACTAGTATATTAATGAAACCTGCTGATGTGAACAAGTCTAACAAAGACCAAGTGTGGATTACACTATATGGTTACCCATTAGGAGATTTACCTTTACCTAAATTCAGAATTGGTGATACTGTTAGAATTTCTAAATATAAGAATATCTTTACTAAAGGTTATGAAGCTAATTTTACAGAAGAAATTTTTAAAATTGTAAAAGTATTTAGAGGTGATCCAAACATGTATGAAACAGAAGATCATGAGGGAGAACCAATTATTGGAAAATTTTATGAACAGGAATTATCTGCTGTGGATAAAAAGGATGATGTGTATAGAGTTGAGAAAATATTAAAAAAGAAAAAAGTGAAAGGAAAAAATATGGTGTTGGTAAAGTGATTAGGCTATGACAATAAACATAATTCTTGGTTACCAGAAGAAAATATTCAAAACATCGAAGATGATAAATTAAATAAAATAAATAAATAAATAAATGTCTGAAGGTTTTGATGATATTGAAATGAAAAATAGAAATAATGAAGAAGAAGTAAAAGAAAAAGAAGAAGAGGAAACAAGTTTTGGTGGAGATGATCTTGAAGACAACCCTGAGGGTCATAATAGAAGTATAAACATAATAAACACAGAAAATCCAAAAAGAAAATTTAATAGGGTTGACCTTTCAAGAGAAACACCTGTGAATATATCAAGAAGAATGAGAAATGTAAAATCGATAATAACTAATGATAGAAAACTAAGTTTTAAAAAAATATTTAAAATTCGACTTGAAAAGAAAAATGGACCAAATAATAGTATATTGTTGGATAAGACAACATTTGTAAGAGACCAAAAAGGAAATGTTTCAATTATTTTCAAAGGTGAAAAAATTGGTAATGTCAATACAAACAATGAACCAGAGTTATTTACCAGAAAAAATAAGAAATATGTTGATGAATTTAATGATTATATGAAAAAAGCAAAAAAAGAATATGAAAAAACTCCAAGTGCAGTAATAGAACAAAGAATTGGAGACAGCTTTGCTGAAGGTGATGACGGTTATTTTGAAAGTGAAGTTATCAATTCTATCACTAATGACTCTATTTTAGAAATTCAAACTAAAATTGATAATATAATTGGTGAAAATAACTTAAAAAAATTCATTGATAATGAACAGGATCCAAGACGAACATTATTTGAAAGAAATGAATTAAGAGAATTTAGAGGACTAGTATATTTGGAGGGTATTGACTCCAATCTATCAGAAAATGAAAAAAAAGACGTTGTACGTGGAAAAATTGATGGATTTGATAGAGAGCATCAACATTGGAAAAATAAATCTGATTTAGAGACAGCTGAACCCCAAAAAAGTATATATAAAAGTTTTTCAGAAATTGCAAAACTTCAAGCAGATAAAATGAGACTTGTAAATAATGAAAGACCAATTAGTGAAGAAGGAATACAGATTTTAAATGAAAATGCTGAAGAATCTGACCTTGGAAGATTAGAAAGATTTAAAAAATGGGCAAAAGAAAATTTATTAGGTTTATCAGCAGTTGCTATTTCTGTAGCAGGTATAATTACAGCAATAGTTATAAGGGCAAGAAACGCATTAAAACAAGGTGCAAAAGCGGTTGGAAATTTAGGAAAAGCAATTGCAAATATAGGTAAAAATTTTGGTGCAGTCATTTCAGCAGTTTTAAATTTAATTTCTCAATATTATCATGGGGTACAAAAGGTATTGCCTTTCTTGCTAAAAATCTATGGATATTAGCTATTGCCATTGCATACTTTTTATATGCACATGTGTATGAAGAATATAAGCGAGCAAAGCGAGCTCGAACGAACGGTGAAGCGAGTGAACAGTGAAGCTGATAAATTGCTAAAGTAGCAAAACAGCATAGTTGATAAATTGAATAAAATTTTTTTACATATAATAAAAAATGAATAGAGTAAGCGAATTATATCCAGGATATAAAAGATCAAAAATGAGTGAAATTAAAGGAAACAGAACAAGGTATGTTGTAACTTTGAATCCGAATTCAGCAAATCCAGAAGAAGAACTTTATATAGATATTCCAAAATTAAATCCTAATTTGTGTCTTGTTCCTGATTCATTAAAATTGTTATTTAATTTTAAAAATGCAAATACTAAATCGTGGTTTTTAAATAATTTATCAAAATTATTAAAGAAAAGATTGGTTGTTAAATTTGCTGGAGAAATTGTTTACGATAATAGTGGAGAATCCTTACTAGAAATTTACAAAGATCTCTGGAAGCCTGAATTTGAAAGAGCAGATATGGTTGAATACGGCATCGCCCGAGAAAACCTCAGAAAATTAATTTCAAAAGATGACTCTGGAGCAACAAGTGGCAATGCAGAAAAAGCTTCTGATAAATTAATGTATGATATTTATGGAACAAAACAGTGTTTAAAATTAGAAAAAATACTTTCAGATCATGGATTATATGCCCCTTATGGAATGATTAATAATTTTCAATACATTTTAACTTTTCCAAAAGCTAGTGAAATTATGTTAGCACAAAGTGGAGAAAGTGTTGGTGGATATACATTGGAAAATTTAGAACTAGAGTATGAAACAATTGAAAATCAAGACTTGGCAATTGATGTTTTATCAAATTACACCACAGGAAGATCATTATCATATAATTATGTAACTTTGATGAAAACAGTAGAATGGAATAAAGATGCAACTTTACATAATGAAACCATAAATATTCCGCGGAAGAGTATGAAAGCAGTTGTGCTGTTATTTAGAAATAATACTATTACAGATAGTGAACAATTTGTTTATCCAAATATAACAGAAGTTAAAATTTCTGTTGAAGGAGTACCAAATAGTATATATTCCCAATGTATGCCAAAAAGAAGATTTTTTGAAGAGGCATTTAGAATATTTCACGGAGGATATAAAAATAGTGATGCAGTTATGAGTATTGAAAAATTTTATAAAGATTCATTTGCATTATGTGTGGATTTGAGAACATTAGATGATAACTTTGTTTATGCAACTGGTAAAAAATTAGTAAATACACAGTCTGGATTGTTGCTAGAAATTAAAAAAACTGCTATTTCTGCAAATGTAATGTGTCATATATTTGTGATAAGTGATGGATTGTTAAACATTATAAATAAAGATTTGTTGTCAATACAATTTTAAACATCGAAGATTATAAAAAATAAAAAATGAATGACAGCAAAGCTGAAGGTAAAAAACCATTTAATATGATAATTGTTGGAATGACTGCTTGTGGAAAAACAAAATATCTTTTAGATTTTATAGAAAATAAATATAAAAATTATTTTGATTATATTTTTTTAATTTGTCCGACATTTGAATGGAATAAAACTTATGAAAATTGGAAATATGATAAAGATGAAGATTTTATTGCTATTCCTTGTGATCAAGATAATGTTGAAGATTGGTTAAAATTTATAGTTGACTTTTCAAAAGGAAGTAAAAGTTTAATCATATTGGATGATTGTGCAAGTGGTAAAAATGTTAAAAATAGAACAAGCGAGTTGGTTAAATTAGGATTTAGTGCTAGACATTATAATCTTTCTGTTGTAGTTATAAGGCAGCAGTTGACATCTATTGCTAAACCATTTAGAGAAAATATTTCAAAATTAGTTACATTTTATAACCCGAATAAAAAAGATATGACAACAATAATTCAAGAATATTTAGATTTAGGTGACCGCACAGTAGAAGGCAAAAAAGAATTGGATAAAATTTTAGAAACATTAAAAACAAAAAAATATTCAAGATTAGAAATTAATTTAATTTTTCCATTTGGTTATAAAATAAATGAGTGAACAAAGTGAACAAGAAAATTTAGAAGTTCCGCCAATTGGAACAACTGCGACAACTGAAACCGCAAACAGCGAAGCTAATGTGAAGCAAGATGTGAAAAAAGAAGTAATGAAAAAACGAGAAGAATTGATAAGATTGTCTGAAGATGGGGAAATTAGTCAATCTGTTCAAAATTTGAAAAAATCAAGTGATAAAGTTATATTTAAAATTTATGCAGAATATAAGGCAAAACAAGCGGAAAAAGCAAATGCATTTTTAACAGATTTACTAATTAGTAAATTTGCAGATTTATTAGGCGGATTAGACGCAATAGAAAGTAGTGAAGAATTGGAAAAAGAACTGGTTAAAGATAAATTATTAAAAAGAGATGTAAAATCTGTAGTTGAAAAATTAAGTCCATATTTACCATATCTCGGAATATTATCAGGCGGAGTTACAGTTGGAAAACATGCTATTAAAAAACAGAGCACAGCAACGACATGTGAAAAAGATAAAAAAGACGATAATGAAGCATCAACAAGCCAAACATGAATAATTTTATAATATATATTGTATTATAAAATTTATAAAATAATTTATCACTCAAGAGTTGATTTTACAAACTCGTTTACTTCTTCTTTAATTTCTTTATCATCTTTAATTTCATCTGTCATTTCTTTATCGTCTTTATCGTCTTTATCGTCTTCATCGTTTTTACCCAAAGATTTGTTTAAAATTTCAGGAACTTGTTTAACAAGATTTGATTCTTCTTGTTTTGTTTTTTGTTGAATAGATTTTATAACATTTTTACCAACTAATTTTAAATTTTCATCCATATTGTCAAAAATAAATTGTTTTGCTGAAGCGGTTCCAAATTGAACATTACATTCGATATCATATGCCTGCCCTGCTCCCAATGAAAATCCAAATTTGAACGCTTTTTTCTTAAATATTTTATGATTTTTTTCAATAATTTTTTCAGGTTTTAAAGTTGATTGTTTGTTCCCCATTTATTTATATTTTTATTGAATTTATTTTATTTTCAAAATATGTAAATTTCCAAACCAAATGTTGAGGGACTTTAGCAGCGACGCTGTCCCCCGCATTCCATGCATTCCAGATATCCCCCACATTCCAGATATCCCCCACATTCCAGATATCCCCCACATTCCAGATATCCCCCACATTCCAGATATCCCCCACATTCCAGATATCCTCCACATTCCAGATATCCCCCACATTCCAGATATCCCCCAAGAACCGGCGCGAGTGAAATAAGTTGTTTTTTTTTTTGTTGACATCGAGTTAGGTTGGTTGTAGGGAGATTTGGTATGTTGAGGGAGATTAGGCATGTATGGAATGCGAAAAATATTCTGGAATGTTCTTCGGGTGATTCCCCTCTGACACTTTGAAAAATTTTGATGAAATTCCCGGTAACGTTATCAAATTCCTGGAAGCGGCTGGAAATGGCGTCATTAGGAAAAAGGTGATTCCCTAAACCTGATGCTGGGGGATTTCCCCACATTCCATACATTCCAGATATCCCTAACAACCGGCGAATCCGAAAATAGTTTTTTTGTTGACATCGAGTTAGGCTGGTTGTTAGGGAGATTGAGCATGTTTGGAATGTTTGGAATTTATCAGCCTGCTGTGTTAGGGGATTTCCCTGCGACACTGAAAAATTTTGACCCATTTTGAAAATGTGTTGAAAAATGTGCCGGTCCCCGGACTTTACAGACTACTAGCCTGACAAATGAAGGTTCTTATTAGAAAAAATTACTAAAGTTAAAACACTTCCAACCAGATAATGGAAGATTTGAGGAAGTTGAGCAAAAAATCCATAAAGCTCGTGTAGATACACATAGCAATCCATCCTTATCCAGATTTTAATCGGCTGTGTCTGTCACGTACTAAAGGAGTTGATGGCAAGAAAGGAAATATCCACTTGAGGCCGCCACTAGCTGAGCGAAGCTTTGCTAAGTAGTTACATGGATAGAACGAAACTGCATGGAGTGAAAAAGCTGACCATGGCCAGTTCATCTGAGCAATAAAGGAAGTCAGAGTCGATGTTGGCTTCTTACCTTGTCGAGATGAAGCTCCACAAGCAAACAGTCAAGTATAAGATATCATCTGCAGTATACTGAATGAGTGCACAGAACGAAAGGACAGTGAGACATTTGGTCTCAAAACGTCCTACCTAGCCCAGAAATAGGGACCTTACGATCCACGACGCCAACTTGAACGGCGTCCTTTAAAGTTTAGGCATTTAAAGAAACCACGGCTTCTTGACCATCATGCTTGATACTTCTGCTTTGTTTTATGATTCCTAAAGCGCTTCAAACCTCCTAAACAAATGCAGGTTCGGGTTGAGTTCAATCTTGACAAACAGTTTTTCTTCACTCCACTAGCTGACGTCGTCCTTAAGACGTGAAAATGGTTCGGGTGACTTTAGGACCTTACGATCTAAGATGTCAACTTCAACGACGACGTCTTTTAAACAAAGGAATTCTTCATGCAAAACAAAGAGAAAGAATAATTTTTATTCTCCATAGCATTCTTAACACCGTCGTTTTTGTGTATACAACGCCACCCAGACTTTTCTCGTCTTAAGAAAGACGTCCGCTCTCGGAGTGAAAAAAGCTTTTAGTCAAGATTGAACTCAACCAGAGCCTGCATTCGTTTTAGGGGGATTAAAGCATTTCAGGAGTTATAAAACAATCTACAAGTATCAAGCATGGAGGTTGAGAAGATGTGGTTTCTTTAAATATCGAAATTTTAAAGGCACCGTCCTTCAAGCTCACACCATAGATCGTAAGGTCCCTAATATGAAAAGTACGGGAAACTTCTCAGGGTAGCCCAAGACGTTGCATTGGAAACTATGTGGCTTGGGTAATCCAGCTAGAACTAGCAAATTGTACGAACAAAAACAAAATAGTTTTCATAGAAAGTATAAAACATAATTTAATGTGGGACTTCAAAACGAATCACTAAATTGAATATACCAAACCAAATCTTGCGACGTTAGACGAAGATCTACGGAAGTGTGGGATCATTGATGCAATAGCTCATGTATTTAAGAGCAAAGTGCATGATTTAGAGGGAAAACTAAAGAAAAGATTGAAAAGTATCAATACATGAAGACA
Organism: Heliopora coerulea; assembly: GCA_030142905.1. Classification (NCBI taxonomy): domain Eukaryota; kingdom Metazoa; phylum Cnidaria; class Anthozoa; order Scleralcyonacea; family Helioporidae; genus Heliopora; species Heliopora coerulea. Next base: position 306,165 of record JASJOG010000253.1, read on the forward strand.
AAATCAAGGAGTGGGGCTTAGAAATCGTTTTTCTGAGTATGGAGGTTGATAATTGTTCGTCTCAACATATATCCAAGCTCACATTTCGAAATCTAATACAAAATTAAGACGTTTAAATTGTTGAGATCGTCACTGTTGTTGTTTATCCCCTCGCCCACCTCGCTAAGCGCGGTGCGAGGGTACTAATCTGGACGTGCGTGGAGTCCCTTTACAAGGAGAAAAATTTTCGCTTTGTGTATGTATGTATCTTTATATATATATATAAAGATACATACATACACACATACATATATATATATATATATATATATCCATGGGTTCCGGTCACTCAAAATGCCGTGTGCAAGCTCGGGGATTGGTATGTTGTTGAACAAACCGTACTTAGGTACCGCATTGAAGCAAATCGATTTGGTCTCGTCCTTTTTTCCCTTGTATGGATCTCTCGCAAGTTGTTTACATTATTTGAACACTGAAGCCAGTAAATGATTTAAGACCAGCAAACGAAATGGCTTTCTTGGTGACTACGGCTGGTTTCGCCACCTCAGTAACTGGACAATTTATGACTTGACAGAGCAGTTCTCAAAGTTAGCTCCTTGGAATATGCATTTGCCAACTGTTCACTTATTGCAGCAACGCTTTGTCTTGGTTCTTTCTGATTTATATGAACAAAAGACGTAAGGGAACTCGCTTGCTGTCAGGACATTTGCTAAGCGACTAATTGGATTAAAACGACGTTTTTCGCTGAAGTTGAATAGATGTCGATTAGTATAAATCTTGGGACTTTTCACGTTCTGGTAACCACTTACCTGAGCTGCACAATCACAGGTACGTCTGAATCGAGTAGCTTTGAAGTACAAGTTTTGCGAACGGAATTGTTTTGAGCAACTTTCAAAAGTAGTTTCCCGACTTCATTCTTCCCTAAGGAAGACTTCTTGTACGAAATATTCCCGCCTGGATTTTGCTGTTGTTAATCGATAAAGTAGAGCGAAGATTCTGGTTCATTCATTTCTGTAAGACGATTAATTTCAAACAATTTGCAGTATTTAACCGGACAGTGTTCATGGTCAATTGTTTGAGAAGTGGGATAGAATGCTCGTCATCCAGAAGACTTGTCCAGGCCATGACAGTCTTTGGATGCTTTCTCCGCTTTCCACACAAAGATTTCATTGCCTCAATCAGGATGTTTTTCGCTATGAAATGTCACCCCATTGAAGACGTTAGGATGTATTTTTGGCTCGAAACAAAAATGCAAGGTAAACAGCCACCAGGTAACTCGCTGCAAAGCTACTTGTTTTTGGTCACCAAATTATCCTTCGGCAAAACAGTAGTCAGCTTCAGTCTTTCACACTTCAAGAGTGATTTGTGCATGATGACCTTGACCGTATTCGACCGGTAATGCTTTCATCAGGATTTTAAAACCTCTCACGAAAGTTTAAAGTCGTCCGTGAGTAAATTTACCGTTGAACCCTTTGTGTTGAGGTGCCACTGAATGCTTAGTTGAAAATACGCAAGAGTTGCAGGTTTATACGCCATTTTTCTTTTTTATTGATGTTTTGCCTTGTAAAAAGTACGTCGTTTACTTCCCTCTTCTCGTTCTTCTTTCGACAAAACTTGCACAAGGTTTGCTTGTCGTATTTTGTTTTATGTTTTGTATTTTCCGATTTTTGGTCAGCGATAAAACTGCAGAATTCGTTCAAGTTTTCTTTGTTTACTTCGTCGATTTCGTAATTCGTTTCATCTTCGTCACCAAAGCCTTGTACTTCCGGATGAATACTTAGCATAAACCCTTATCATAGCAGATCTTAAAGACATTTGTAACCAACTTTGAGGTAGCGTATAATTTATCAATTTTTAAAGTCAAAAAAATGTCAGAAAAAATATTCAATCATGAGCTGTCCGTAATGCTGGTATCCGTTTGATAACCTATGAGAATGCTCCAGTTTTAAGACGGAAAGTCTGGTCATGTAATAAAACAATCTTTCTTTAAGGCAAAATGAGTAAGAAGTCTAATTGGAAAATGGCATGAATTACAATAAACCCGCAAATAATTCAGGGTATTGATCCTATCATTCGTTGTTTAATAATTTATTTGTAAGGATGGACATCTTACCATTTGTTAAGCCGTTAAACGTTATTCTCCCCGAACTATTTGTTTCAATAAAGGAGAATTGAAATTTTAAACGTAAATATGCGTATAAGCAGTCTAAATATAAAATAATTTCCAGTTTGGATTGTTGTTTATTTGCGGCCAAATTCTGTGTGGATTTTTTTTATTGCATGTCCTCTTCCAGCTATAGTCAGGAGGATTTATCTTTTTGAGAATTGTGAAAAATTATCATTGTTACTTGGATTCTCGAGAGATATATTGGAAGGGTGGGCGAGGGGTTGTTGCGTGCACGTATTTCTAGTTTGGGAATAATCCCCTTCTACATTAAGAAATGGCTAGATACGATCGTGGTCGTGCCAGATTAGCCTCGTTCAAAAGGCGGGCCTGTTAGGGAGTCCAAAAATGCTATATATGGCTCTGTTACCTAACGTCACGGAATGTGGCCAGCTGTTTAGAAATAGTAACTCCAGCATTGACATTATTGCCTTGCGACTCCGTGCGAATAATGATAATAATCCTTATCTCATGAGATTATTAATGTAAATTATTACCTATTTAAGTATTCTAACCAATCGCTCTCAAAATTATAACATCTCAGCATTGTGAGATAAAGATTTACCAAGTATGATAATTACATTAATTTCATCTCACGCTTCCACGAAAGACAAAAAAATTGCGCATTGTAGTTAGTCCCATAATCAACAAAGTTTCCAGGTATGAGGGACTTGACCTCAAGAGAATTTAGTTCAGATAACCGTGAATATTGGGCTCTAGTTCTCACGTAAACCGACAAACTCTTAGAACATGGATGTCATATTCTTCTGAACTGGATTGCTGGCATCACTTTGATTCCACAAGCATGCCCTTGGGCGCTTTTATGCAGTAACTATTAAAGCAATAAAACCAGATGAAGCAATAAATTAGCGTCACTGATAAATCTCACCATAATTGTTTAAAGAGAGACTAGGCGCAACGGACTTATTTTACTCGCAATAATCGAATATACCAGCTAAAATAAGTGAATCGTGCTTTTGTTAAGATCTTGTAATTCTATAAGACCGAAGTGATCAAAGTGAAACTGGGGCATAATGTACCCCAGGACTAAAACTAAACTAGCGTGATGGACCGGACGTGTCCTCCAAACGGTCCTCTATTCCAATTCTACCCATTTGCTTTTAAATCACTATCCTGATGTACGAACGTAATTACACATTAAATCAAAGGTAATAAAGAAACTGTTTGCAGAAAAAGTAACCACGATAAACGATCTTAACTATTACGATTGAAGAGATTCATAATTTTCTTCATTTTCCCTCACAATACTCAGTCCTTGGTAATCGGGATCCCGTTCATTTTGTCTTTCACGATTTCCTGGAACTTGTGACCTTAACATCAGCGATTGATAATTATCTCTGTTGCTCCGTTCCCTGAGATCCAGTTCTTGATATTCAGAGTAGTTCCCTTGTGTGGCACCAGGATTTGAGGGCTTAGAAAGATTTCTTCTTTTGTTTAACCTTTTCCACAACCGCTTTATCAAATACATTACAATCATTCCAAGAAACATTCCAACTGTTACAGCAATTAAAATGAGATACCATTGAGTTCCACGTCGGTCACTGTTACAACTGAGAGTTTCTATAAGGTAGAAGGCAGAAAAATTGGGACATAGCAACAAATTAATATAACTATGAGTACAAGGAAAGAAAGAGGTCACCAATGGCTGAAGTAAGATGGGAACTAGCCCCTTTATGTTCTGCAATGATAATGGCATAAGAAGTCTAAGGCATGAGCACTAATTTCAGTATAACTAAACTGCACATAGAGCAAAGAAAATGAGACAACCGAAATGATGTTTTGCGGGTTACCAATATATGGACGCAACGAATTTTTTGAATAGTTTTTGAACAGAATGAATGTAATTTCAAATATAATTTCCATGATCACATTGTAGATTACTGAATCACAATTTGAATTGTAAATTTTTGGTTTTAACTAAGTCATCCTCAGACCAATTGAATCATAACAGTGATACGTTACAGTTGACGATTACAAATAATGACAAGCTATCATCTTCGACTATTTGACGCTTGTTCTTGTTAGTGCGACAGTTAGAGCAAATTAGGCGAATAGAACGAATTCTCCCGTTGCTTCATGTCGATTGTTAAGACAAGGTGATCTCCGAAGAAGAGACGACAGAACTCATTAAAGCAATTTAAATTTCTTTTTAATTTAAATTTAATTTTCAAACATACTTTTATTCAACACTTGTATGTTTTAAGTCCGAAAAGACTCACTTTATGAGTAATTACTCAAGGAAAATAAAACTTCAAGACCGTGGGGAGCACCCGATCTTCAAACGGCCAATCAAAAGCGGAGCAGACCGATCCCTCTGGTACTCAGCAGTCTATCATCATTAGCTGAGACGATACGCCATTAACAGATACAGACAGGTGTCTGTCGTATATAGGTATGATTTAAACCATTCCACAGATCTCTGGGTAACTTCACATGTTTATAATTTTATCAAAGACAACTAATGGTTGACCAAATCAAATGCCTTTTTGAAGTTCACCAACACTAATCCACTTAGATCATCATTATCAAGAAAAAAAAAAGCTGACTAACAATTTTGATTAGATGGAGTATGGAATAATTTCTTATGAAAACAGATTCAAGGTGATAAATTAGGTTAGTCTTCTGTAGTTCATTCATTAGTGAATTTAGAACATGCATTTCGATACGGTTATGAATACAAGTGGCAAAATGGAAATATGTTTGTGGTTGTCAACGTCAGCTTTGTTACCACTTTAAAATGACGGGAAAACTTCAGCATGCAGTTTTCCAAATCCGTAGAAAGGAGGCAGTAGCAAAACAAAGATTACATAGTTTTGCTAATGATAGTAAAATAATTTAGCACCACCTTTAAGAACCTTCACAGAAACACGATCTGGATCTGAACTTTTTGACACGGGAATTTGATGTGCTATCGTCTGATAAAGTTCTAATGTCGTTATGATAAAGTTTCTATAATGTAAAATATAAAAAAACTTGAAAAAGGCGGAAAAATAGGACAGAGTTTCTAAAATCTAAACATTTTCCAGGAAGGCATGCCCCTGGAATCATTGAACATATTCGCTGCGAGCACTTATCTGACGGAAAATGCGTTACTGAAACCTCAAAAATGAAAGATATTTAGAGGCAGCAATTCTCTGAAAATGGGCTAAGTAAACAGATACGCCTATTCAAATTATTCAATTATTTTACACTTATGTACTTCTTCATTCTGGGATTCCTGAATGTTTATAATGTTTTCGATCATAATTGAAAGAATAACAAGCTCTAAGTTTCCCAACAAACTAGACACAATTATTTGGTTGTAAACGTGTAAATGAATACCGGGCCAGCTCGGTAAACGAGCCAGCTCACCTCATGTAACAATAATTAAAATGGATCGACAAGCCCTACTACCAGGCTAGCTATATTATATGATAGAATTTATTTTTTAATTTACCAGAGAATCATTCTGTGAAACGGAGCTCGTGTTACTGTTTCAAGCTTGCTAAATGAACAACTTATTTGTACGTCGATAAAAAAGAAACCCAAAAACAAAAATATCTGGTAAGTTTTGGTGAATAGACTGGTAAATTTTTTGAGCATAAAACTCGGCTTAAAGCAAGTAATAACATATGGAAGTACTACCAAAACAACTTAAAGCTGCGCTTTCGACCTGTTCAGTCAGGCCTTGAAGGCCCTTCATAACAACCATTATTAGTCTAATGGTGCAAAGTTTCAAGGTATTCATACTGCCACATTGATTTTACTTTGGTCATAACCCCGTTGTTTCGCAACAGCAGGGGAAACAATTTAAAAGTAGGATACCTCTTATAATAAAAAATTAAGTGGAAACCAAACAATTGTTTTGGAATATTTTTTGCTCAAAAGAGGATTTGCAACCGTGGTTATCCCCTATTGATTGCTCCACCGCTGTGTGTGGCTAGCGTTTGAATTCACCAACAATGCAGAATATTATCTGATCTCCTTGATTAGCAAAGCTGTAGGAAGATCAGTAAGACCGTGTACTTGATGACTGCCGAACACTTGAATGGCATTCATTGTTTCACTGCCTCAAGTCACCTTGTGATTTCTGTAAACGATTTATGTTTAAGGAATGTATTTGGTTTAATGTGTTTGGTAGTTTTGAGGTGATCAATTGCCATGACTCGTATTACGAGCATAGTTTCTGAAGTCTAGCGGCGACTAAGTCCCCCATCCCCTAACAGAGCAATAGTATCAAAATGACACTCGCATAATCACCAAAAAAAAGAAAAAAGGAATTACTCAGTTGATGTAAATTACAAATTTTTGCATAATGACAACCGTAAGGTAAACCAAAATAAACAAAAAAAACCCGGAAAAAAACGAAAATGACTGGTACAAACTTTGATTAGAAAAGGACAAATGCGAGTAGACATGTTTTAAACCCTGAATTCATCATTAACAAAAAAAGAATAATAGAAGAGACGTAAACTTACAAAACTCTACCACTAATTAAACCTTCATTAGAAATTTTTATATTTTTATAGTGCTTGTCGCCATATTTACTTTTAAAATTTTCAATTCTGTTTTAAAACAAAACTTTTGGTGAGAATTTACTTCAACCCCAATTAAAACAAAAAATTTTCAAATCAAGATGGTGTATCAGTTGCTGGCTTGTGGTCTTTCGTGTGCTTTTCCCAATACAGACCTCAATCAATCCACCTTAAAAGATTTTTTATTTCAGGTTACTGGTAGTAAACCTCCAATACGGATTGCTCATGATTGAAATTCTTTTGACATTTTTTTTCCCTCAAAAAAATTTAAAAATACAGCATAATCTCAAAATTGGTTACTAACATCTGAAAAGTGCTATAACGGAGATTTATACCATTCATCCGGAGGTATAAGACTTTTGTGACGAAAATGACACGAATTTCAAAACCAACAAAATAAGCGTGCAAAGAAAGACAAGAACCTAAGAACCTAACAACCTGACTGTACAACAAGACGTGGAAATGACTGCAATGATATCTGGACTTTATTAGAAAATCATTTTCAAATTAAACTGAATTGCGCTGGATTTTCTGTGCATGCTCAACCTTGAGTATACATAGTTCTAAAAACTTATCCTATTCTCTCTGGTAATGATAGTATAGCAAAGCCATAGCATGAAATTAATGCGCATTTTCTCTCAAATCTCCCGCCCGATTTTGGACATTTTCATCGTTGGAATTTTGGTCAATGATCCTTATTGGGAGGGGGCTAACAGCTGATACACCGAAATTACCCAAAAGTTAGGCATAATAAATAAGTATACTGTACTGTGTTCTAATGATTAACTTTAGAATAGCTACACTATGGCCAATATCTAGGGAGTCAAAGGCTATCGGCTCATTCTAAAAATTCGATATTGGATTTGTTTTTCATAAAATATCATATTAAATTCAGTTCTTAGATTTATAAAACTTGGCTAGGCAATGACCACATCAACATTCCAACGATTTACATTAAACTACTAATCGTGGTCTATAATTCATGATATTCAGTAATGGCTTATACACACTAACGACAGGTTTTTTTTTCAGTTACATTTATGGACTGAAGGGAGCCGAAGTTTGTTGCAAAACGTTTAAATTTTTGAATATTCTTATAAGTCATAAACAAATATGTCAGCTATTATTTCCATTCTGATTAGCTTATTTGTAACCAGTCACTCATTTATCTGCAAAATCTATTCGATTCCAAAAGCTTATCGCACTATCCCAGTTTAGGAATACGAAGAAATCTGATTGTTTGAACCAATTTACAGAGAATTGCTGATATTTCTAGTTTTCCCAGCTAGCAAAACCAAACACATATTGTCATGGTAATTGTTTTATTCTTATGCACGAGTTTTCCAGTCAGTATGTTCTTTGCATGTCATTTTATAGTTTCTTGAACAAATACGCACATTTTCAGTTTTTCCTTTCATAGAGTTAACTTAAAATATTTTAATCATGACTACATTTTAACACATTCTAAAACTGTCGCATAATTGTGATAACATCAGAGAACTCATGAAATAGTCTCAAGACATAGAAAATGGGTAACAAAAATGATATTCAGTATTCATATTACCTGTTGTAGGTGAACTAGATTTTGTGGGCACAGTTGTAACGGTGGACGGCGACGTGGGCTCACCTTTCTCGCTCACGAACAAAGTTTTATTGACTCTTCCTAAACGTTTCTCTGCCACACATATATAAGTTCCGGCGTCATTTAAGGTAACGCCTCGTATCTCCTTCAATCCACCAGCCACTGGTTCGGGATTTGAACCATTTAAGCCAATGTAATAATTTGAAGGAGGGACTGAATCCGCTTTACATCTCAGTGTAATATCTTCCCCCAAAACAACAGTGCTCCTCCCCATGATTTCGAAAGACGTGATTTCTGGTTGATCTGTTAACAAGAAAAGATATAAATGCCTTACGATAACGAGAGGAAAAATGACAAACCTGGAATCATGTTCCTAAGTCAAATTTGATTAAGCAGGGGAGTGGTACATAGTAAACAATATCAGTTGGAAAAAACACGCCACAACGACCAAATGAATAAAATTAGCAGTATTAAAACTTCTGGAAACAAAATATATGGAAACGTAGTTTATGTGGCTTAATATATGTTTTCAAGTGGCAAGGAGAGTGGAATCCTCAGTATTGTCTGCATTTCACCTGTTCGAAATTTGGTGGTTCGAAATTTGGTGGTCCGAAATCGATTTTTCCTTTAAATAAACAGAAGTTCAGAATTCCAAGAAGGTCTTTTTCATTGTCTGAAAGTGTGTTGTCACAGATCTCCTGAGCGATCAACAAAATATCCAATGACTTCCGTCGTGCTTATTCCAGTAAGTATACAAAGCTGACAAGAGAACACATTTGGGCTGTTTTGGGGCTTTTGTGAAATTTGACCTGGACAGATGTTGCCGATTTGCTATTTTATATCATCCATTTACATTGGCAGGCGTTAAAAGAGAAGAATTTATCCAACGATTTCTGAAGCGACAAATGTTGCACCACATAAAAAAGCCATCACGAATACAATAAGAGTCATATAATTATGATATTTATTCTATTTAGTAACGTTTCGTCACTTCTCTAACGGAGTCATCAGCGTAATACAGTTTACCACTTCTTCAGCTTAAATAGCTTAAATTGATACAAACACAGAAATGAGACGTCTCGCGAATAAACGAGTTCAATGTTCGTGCAGCCACTTTGCAAAGGGGTTTAAGATCATTTTTAAGGTCATTTTTTGTTAAACAACACATATTCAAAAACGTAGAACACTTTATCCTTTGATCGTCGATTTACTATGAAAAGATTTACTGTCTGCGAAGGCTTACTCAAAGCATTAAAAAAATCGAACTTGCCACCAGGGCTTTTGCTGCGTATGAGATATGGGAAGTGCCAGTCAAATACACACGGAAGTACACCTACATCCGATGATGCACAAATTGAAATGCTGGATGCTAAACATATTGGGCAAAGGATGCTTACAGATGATAGGATATCAACGCTTCTTGGCATCAGAACCGTAAATATGGATGATGGTTTCCTAACATCATTTGAACTTGAGATTTGATCTCCACGATTACCTGATGAAGCAGCAGAGTTTATGAATTTATTCAAAGCAAAGCCAATCGAGAATACTGGGCCAGCATTCTAAGAAATAATACCACTTAATGCGGCACAGGTAAAGAAAATAGAAAAAAGGAACATGAAGCCAAAAAGGTAACATATTTTGGTTCAGTCAAAGAAATGGCCGAATCGAAGCTCTAAAGCTGCATCATTTTTACAACAAAACAAGCATCCTGCTGAAAAAGCAATTTCAGAGGAAATAGATATAGTCTCCACGGTTGCCCGAATAAATTAAGGATGTGAAGCAGTTTCCCGTCTGTCTGCAAACGATGGGAGGTTGAGTATGAAAAGGGTCGGGTAAAAGCTGTCCTCTTAACCACTAGGCCTCAACATCAAGGAAGCCTTGAAGGCTTTCAGAAAAATAACCTTTTGTCAAACCAGATCATCCATTTTTGTTGGCTCACCAGATAACCTGTTGATAATTATGCAAATGCTCTCCTGCCGCCAAAGTAGAAGTTAAGCCTGATTTTCAGTGCGAGAAAAAGATATTAACCTGTCAGAAGTTTTAATCAACTTGACGTCTTGCAAGAAAAGGATGGTAAACCTCAGCTAAAGATAAGACATAAATATTATACCCAAGTGCAGGCACAAATATGGTTAAGTGGTTTGAAACATTGCAACTCTAAGTCTTTACTCCTGGCTTCCTCTCACAAGCCTAACATTTTAACATCACCTTTGTGATATAATATAAATATATCGCTCATGTAACATAACCTATCATTCTACTGATGATGCACGAAGTAACGAAATGTAAGATTCAATAAAACCTTTACAATGCTTATTTTTCGTGTATTTTGATGAGGGCCATCTTAGTTTTACGCCGTTCAAGAAAAAAAATATGTTCAGGATCACTATTTACTTTAATTATGGCATGAATATTAAAACATAACAGTGGAATAATTACTTTATAATTTGTACTGTAGTTTGATGTCAATGGCATAACAGCTTGGGTCACTCGGGGTCCTCCGATGAAAATCCGGAACCACCCAGCCATGTAAAACAATGTAATCTTTAAAATCAGGTCTTTGGACCCAAGTTGTTTCATGATATGTCACCTATAAGACATAAGTTGAATTGTTTATCCATTCCTATGTACATGAGAAGTACCTAAAAGGGCTTTAGTAAGAGGAGCCGTCTTCAGTCCACTTGTAAAGTGTTTGTGTGTGTTTTTAAAACGTGAAGTTAGTAGGTTAGTTTAGGATAGTGTAGGGTAAGGACGTGGGTAGAGTTAGTGAACGGAATCGATACAGAGAGGAAAGGAATGAAAGAAAAGTTGAAATTGGACTTAATAGCATTGGGCAGCAATAAATTGAGGAGAGACTATGATAGTAAAGTAAAACAATTTTAAGGTATTGTATGAAGACAAGCGAAGGGTTAAGTGTAGGATTTAGGGATATGGTTTAGGGTTAGGTTTAGGATTTGGAAAAGAACTTAAGAAAAGTAAAGCAAGAAAGAAACAAGGGAGCGCGAAACTCGGGTACTAAGTAAGTGCCAGGGTGCCAACATTTGCAGACGATAGCTACTAAAATCTTGCACATTGTTTTTAGGAAAACATTGTCATGAGTCGGCAGGTACCAACCGGACAGGGATGCATCCTTCTAACCTACTAGCAGGTCTTAAAACGACATGCTCGCTTATGAACGTTGAAGAATGGAAGGTGAGTATAAAAGGAGAGAATTGGCATTAGGAATTGGTAAAGAAGCTATATTTGTATAGCGAAAAAGAAATTAAGCATTATGCATGATAATATGTAGTTGAAAACCTAAGAGGAAGTGTAACTTGACAAGTCTCACTTGTACTTTTGTCCCACTTTAAGCTATTAAAGCCAAACCCTTCGTAAACATCATTCCTGAGATGTTACGGAAGACGGAAAAAAGACCTTGGGTATGCAATTGCCTGTACCCTTGGAGTAACATGTGCAAACAACATACCCTCAATTATTCACGATTACGACAAAAAATTTTGGTTCAATCTATGAATGCTTTTGGCTGGTCAAGTGTATTGTTCTTCCTCGACAGCTCGACCAACCCGTTTTCTCTGTTTTACCTTACAAAATTTAATGTTTCATCGTTGCCGTAACTGTGCCTACCCCTACCACTTCATGAAGAATAACATCGCCACTTGGATGTTGACCAACTTATTCATGGCATAAAGTGACCTTAGAGTTCCAAAAGACATTGGGAAACAATATGGCCCGCGGGCCGCCGTTTGAGTACCACTGTGTTAGATCAACTGCACTTTTCCAAGTCCATGTTTCGACGTATTAACAACCTCTTGAATATAACTGGTTCCATTAGCTCCAACGATCTGACCAGTGTACAGTTATCTGCATTAAGTAAATGGTTTGAACCCGGGGGAATCGATACTTGTTTGTGATGGAAGATTGTCCAGGTTATTGTGGTTTTGAGAAAGGCTGTTGGTGACTGAAGTTTCGACGGCCTCAGCAGTGGTCATTTTCAGAGTCGAAAAAGATGGAAATTGACTCTGAAGATGACCCCCGCTGTGGCCGTCGAAACGTCAGTCGCTAAGAGTCTTTAACATGACTACACTAACCTGGACAATCAACCATTAGCACCATGAAGTTATCTGCATATTTGCTTGTGTTTACATTCAAGTGATTAGGAATTGCGTTGTTCACGCCATTAATGTAACCATTATACAGGGTAAAGTTGGGGTTATACTCATCAGTTTGTGTTGCAATGGTGCTGCATGGTAAATTGGTGAGTGTGACATGTGTCTGCAGCGCCGACATTAGCTTTGCCGAAGTGTAACAAGATTTTGAATTGGGTCAAAAACTTGCAACGCAATGCTGCAACAGAAACCGAAGTTGGCAGGTGTATCAATCCAATCGTCAATTTGTGTGGCAATCATTCCCATATGTACACTCGATCGTTTCAGTATGGAAAACGAGAAAGATATACACAGACTGACTGATTATATGGCTCATTTCTATGTTTTTGGGTTACAAACCACATGAGAGGTAAAATAGAAAACGAAGACGCAATGTTTACGATCATGAAAGAATTTCAAATGAAATATTCGGACAAACACTTAAAAAGACGTTCCACAGCTTACGAACGTTGATGATGAGGGAAGTGAAGAGAGAAGCGAACTAGGAAAATAGCGTCGCAAACGTTTTTGTTTCTCATAATTAGTTGAAAAAGAGAAAATTTCGTCCGCACGGAAAATTCTGCCTAGAAAAAATCGAGCTCAACTGGGGGATTTTTCGCTCAATACATTACAGAACGCCATAGCATTGTGGCAACAGGAATCGGCATTTGTAGCCAGGAGATCGATTTTGACTGCCATCCCGTTGCAGAACTAATAGACTGGAGAAACTGGTGTCTGTAAATCACATTCATCGATCTGCCTCAAAACGCAGTTGCAACATAAATCGGCTACCCATTTCGATGAGTGTTATCGCAGCTTAAGGAAAATCACAGTCCCTAGAAAAATCAGTGGGGAATGGGTCACCAGTAAACCAGGCCCGGAACCAGGTTCTGAAGCGGAGATCCAATCAAGTCTTAAGTAGACCTTATCTAATCTAACGGCAGCTAACGGAATATGTCCCTGAAAATCAGTGATGAAAGGAACAATTAAGATCAGTACCCTCAAGCTTCTGACTGTTTTGACACAAGATTTAGGAATTTTCAAATCCCTGAAATATCGTTTCCTGCACTTTGAAGGCCCTTTCAAGTAAATCATAGTTGAACATCTCGCCAGTTGGATCCCTGACAGCCAACACCAGTGAGGGGTTTAGCAGTGGTTTTGCAGAACGTCAACGTGCCACAAATAAAAAAATTCAGTCTTGGGGGAAGTCTAGTGCTAAGGTTACATTAACACTAAACCAGCCGGATCTGGATCCAAATGGGGACGATCAGTCCATTCCCTCCATCCATAGCTACGGGCTGTAAATTAATCTACAGGCACCTTCAATAAAAAAAACTTCGGATCTACGACCAAAGGTACTCAGTGATGACCGCATGGCGATCCTAGTAGCCAACTCCATTTTGCCATTTGAAAAGCCTTTGTGTACCTCCGTACATTTTTCTAATTTTAGCTATGCTACAATGATTTCTTTTCCTCGTAATGAAACCAATCCGGCTCTTTTTAAGGCACAGCGACCTCATACAAGAATCATCTCACTCAGGGGGAACATTTTCTTGCTCACATTGCCACCATTATACATCGCAGTACCAATAGTTACTTCTGGTCCTAAACCTAATTACGAAGTTTGACATCTATTGTATTTTACAATCATTTATTGCATCTCTTGCGATAGATGTTGTAAGCCGTACATCGGTGAAACTTGAGTAAGTATCCACAACAGGTTTACGGAACGCCTTCGCTCCTTAAAAATCTATGATGTTGAAAACCTCATCACCTGAAATTTCAAGAGCCAAAGAATTCGGTTTCAAGAATGGAAGTCTGTGCAATCGCTTCCACGCCATATCGTAAGAATAGCCGCAAGCGACAAGAAAGGAGCCTAATTTCGATAACTGGCACCTTTGAACCTCATGTTCATGACGAACGGTTTTCTTTCCTTTCCAAAAACTTTTTTGTCCCTTCCACACATTCTGTTTCCTGTGGTAACAACTACTGATCCCACCATTCGTTAACCTCCCTTGCCAGTGCCAACTGAATGATCGGTGCGACGAGCAAATGACTTGTATCTTCATTGTTATTTTGTGTACGTTGGGCTCATTTTATCGGTTACATTTACCTCCTACCCTTTCGAACGTACAATACCGATGACGGACTTCCACTCAAAATAACAGTACCTCGTTTTCTTGTTTTTTAGCATAGTGCTACCTTTTAATTTTAACAACTTCGTTGAAAATTGCTTGCGCAGAAATCGATTTTTAATTATACTGGAAGATACTTACCTATACAAGTTCAGGATTGTAATATTTGTAGTTGTAATATTTGTAGTTGTAATATTTGTAGTTGAAGAATTTGTAGTTGAAGTAATTGTGAGTTGTACCAAATAATTGCAATATATTCTGTCGCAATCTTTTAGAATTGTATTTTCACCTGATGGGTTTACCGCGAACAAATAACAAGAATCAAGTACGCCAAGAGTTTAAGATGGTTAACATACTTACAATTCACTGTCAGATTAACTAGTTGGAAGGCTTCCAAACTGTAACTTTTGGCTGTACAGTTGTATACTCCAGCTTGCTCTCTATTGATGTTTCTTAAGGAGAGTGTTACCGGTCCATATCCTCGATCTCCAATCAGCGTGCGGTCTTTGAACCATGCTGCAGTTGGAGGAGGGCTGCCATCTTTAGCAGAACACAAGCATAACAAATCCGCTCCTTCATTAATCACGTGAGATTTGGAACAATTTGTAGTGGCATTTGGCCGCTCTACAATGAATGGAATGTAAAAAATCGAGTGAGGAAGCTCTATAAGCACTAATATTTGCAAGACGTCTCTAACTCCCGAACGGGAATTGTCGGCACTGAGATACCTTAACCACTGAAGCACTCGTAAAGCGAAGGTTTCATTACTAGCCTTTTGTGAGGTACGACATTTGTACTACGACGTGTAAGTGCACAAGCATGTCTTCTTAATACATGTTTTTGTTTAAACAGTGTGATATGTTGGCTCCAAGATCATCGAGCTTTGAAATACTTTATAAAAACGTTCTGAAATCAGACACTCAACCTTCTGACGTTGTCTTCATCGTAAGATTATGGGTTCGACTCTAGTATGAAAGGGAACCAGGAACGTTTTCCGCGTATTAAAGCTCGACGACCTTTCTCGGTAGTTTTTCCTGGTCACAACACGCTACGGATGGTCCGCATACCGTTATACCAATAATACCGCCATTAAATCACGTATCGCTTCGTAGGTATGGTACACCGAGACGTGCGATATGCCAGAATTACCAATGTATCGACCTTGTAGATACACCAAAGAACACCCTATTTGTGATACCGATCACTCAACTCCACAGATTTCATCAGTTTTCTCAGTGCAAGACCAAAGGTCTTGGCGATCTGGATAGTAATGTGATTGGTTGATTGCACACAACAACTTGAATAAGAGGTAAATGAGCATGCTTTGATTAGCAAAAACTAGATGTCTTAATGTGTGCGATTTTAGGTGTCTGTGTCGTCAGATCCCTAAAATTTTTCGTGCGGTCGCGATAAGATAAGCGACGGGACCTAACGACAAGAATGGAAACAGATACGTTGGTTAAATCTAAATTCTGCGTTGATAAAGATTTCTTCATGCCAAAAAACACTAGCGAACTTTTCATCATATTTTAGTGTGTCATTCATTTATATAAGGACATGTATAAATTGAGCTTGGTATCAATCATAACTGAATTTTTCCTTTTTTATGATGTATTTGTTAATTGTTTGATTAAATTTTCCGGAAAATCAAAAATTAGAATCAAAAATAGAAACTAGCTACCCCTAGTAGGACAAGACAAGAAATTTGGCATTTTCCCATAAAAATTAACTGAAGCAAAAGCCGATATACCGACAATATCGGAATAGTTTAACGGTATACTGATACCATACATTATTCATGCCGACCAGCCAATAATCGCAACCGAACTGAAACGGCTCTATTGAAAACTCTCTAATATCGAGGTCCAGTGATGAGTTAGACGGGTGGCTAGATACTTGCATTGGCTGATGCCTCGTCGTACGATTCCCCTTTGACGAAACAAATACTCTCGTAAATGAATTTCATAGAGAGTTTACGGATCTGCAACTTCACCTATTCTTGTCAAACTACGGCCGAAGTTAACGAAGAACATCAAAACGTTATGTTCGAAGCCACAGCTCTGCCCAGCAAAGAAGCCCTCGACCAATTCGCCAAAATAAAACCCCAAAGCGTGCAACCGTTTCAGCGTTGAAAAAGAGGGAGAAATGGAGTGTAAAAAGAAATATCATACTGGCCTTTTTAGTTAATCCAACTAAAGAATTGGATGTTAATCTTCGCACGTTTTACGTTGAAGTCAACACAGAGAAATAAAAGTCACTGACACCGATTGCGTTAACGGAGATACGAGCAGTATACTGTAACTTATGATCAGTATAGTGCAACTTATGTTCCCACTGGTGGAAGCATTATTTTTCTGTAGGATATCGAGTTTGCTTCAACAAACCAGATGTTTTAAGCCAGAAGCTAGTTGTGCACAGAGTAAATGAATGCTAAACCAAAACATAACCCCTCAATACAATCGGAAAGTATCGAGAATTTGAATCACTGCTTGAATGAAGGCTTAGATGACTAGAACAAAGGTGTTGCAGCCTCTCTGGTTTTCCTCGTGCGTCCAATCCCGTCGTCGGAGAGTGGAAAGTCTGGAATAAACAAGAACACCTGAGTCCTTAGGTATCACGACAGACAGCACGCGCCACTAAATGACAGAAATCGTTAATCGAACAAACTAAATATCATTAGGAAAAGCCAAAGAAAACTGAGCAAGTCTACTCAGAAGTAAGATCCGATAATATGTTTGAGTGGAACCTCAACAAGAGTCAACATACCATGTAACATTTTAAACCCCGACAAGCAATTCTTCAGTGTCGAACGGTTTGATATAAAAAACTGAACCTTCTGGCAAAATCTCCATTTCCAGATTCACGGGAACTATTTTTCTGAAAGCTGATTTATCCGAGAGATACATGAACCACTGGGTCCGAACTTCAACTTTTACAATTTTGTACCAGCAAAGTGTCCATGCAAAGCACATTGGTTCACGCAAACACGCAAAAGAGCGAAGTCGAAACCACTACATAAACCTAACTACAAGTGCATAATGATGTCCAAAACGAACAGATAAAGTGTTTCATGTCTTCTCGTAAATTAAATATTTAAGCTGAAACAAATTGGAAACAAACTGAAAACAAATAAGCTCGCAAGCACAGACCACCACTTCCAACGATCGACCATTTAAGTAGCCAGTTCCATCACCGCCCAAATACCTTCATCATTTCCAGCAATGAGTCATATCCACGCCTGTCTTTAGCTCAACCGTATCCACTCCACGCGCAGAACATTCAGGTACAAACTGAACATTCATTATGGTGTATGCAGCACCTTCATGACGGACGAAGATGGCGGTCCTTAAACAAAGTCGAATCGTAATATACCGAGACAATGGCGATGACGGAACAATTAGTTCACCAGGTTCTTTTAGAAAAACTCGCGATCTTTTATTCTTCATCTTTTTCACTTTCGTTTCCCACCGGGTTAGTGTGTACAGCAACAAATCTCGACTTCATAACGGGACAAAAAACCCCTTTCGAATCCAAAATTTTAAAATTAGCCAAGATACGTCTCTTTCAAAACGAAATTTCTACAGAAATGTGGGAAACATGCCAAGAGGTGAAAACTTCAATCGAAGATTAATCTACTGTCGGGATATAAACTTTAGGGAATTAATCTTCAAGCAAATTTGAATAAATTTATAAAAGCTGTTTTATCACTAGCTTTTAGAATAGGGAGCAAAACTTTTTGAAACATGAACGATGGAATTATTTTTGTTGATAAAAAAAGCCTGTTATAGAAGTTTTTTGACGACATACTGTATATCCTTGGTATATCTGACAACTGACGAAACACTATGTTGATTCGCCTAAACTGTACCATTAACCCGTATATTAACGTTAAACACTTTCGGTTTTTTAATGTTACTAGAGAACGAGCTGAGAAAGATTAAATGACTTGTATTGCACTCAAACTTTTTATAGAACTGCGTTCAAGTTATCGCTAGGATATGCACAAGCTTTTCGGCAATGTCAGCTATATAACTAAATAAGACAAAATTTTCGGTCATCAATAAGTAAATGTTTAGATGCTAGGATAAATGAATCAGTACTTTTCTAAATGATTATTAAGACAGTCATAAGGTTCCATGTGTGATGTAAGAAGGCTTACCCAGTAGTTAGAAATAAAAAATAACGAGTTATTCAACGATCCTGTCGTGGCTTAGTGTTTCGATTTGGTAACTTTCTTAGTTAGTTTCCTTCGTTTGTTTTTTGTTTTTTGCATTTTTTTTAGAAAAACAAAACAAAACGAAACAAAAAACAAAAAAGAACCTTAAGTGCGATCACAGAAATGGACTTAGCCTCAACCTCACTGGATGCGAGAGGATTATAAAAAGAGTTGTACAACATATAATTTCTTGTAAGCATATTTACAATTGATAAACACAGAAATATAGTGAAACTATACATGCAAATTTGCGAATAACTATTGAATATAAACAAACAACTTCAGCATTTATTCCTTATGGAGTACAGGTTTCCGCCTTCTGACTGACCATTAAGAATGCTCTGGTTCCGAAACAAATTGTTATTCCACATAATACAGAAAGGTTCGCGTGTTTTGAGTAACTTTAGGAAAATCGCGCCGGACACTCAAACTCGTATTGTACTGACTGTGTCAGTACAATACGACTACATAAAAACCAAGGTACAGCAGAAACAATTAAATTTATACAAAACGTAGACATACCTTCAATGATAACAATGACATCTGCATCTAATGACTGTCCAACATCGTTGGCAGTTGCTCTAATCTTATACGTTCCATTATCCATAAGTGTGGTACTGGCTAAAACCAAACTTGCTTGTCCTTTAATAAGGGATCTGTTCTGGAACGTTATTACACTGCCATTTTCAAGTTTCCTCACCAAGATTTCTGGACCTTTAAACCAATGCACTCTGGTTCCAGTACGTCCAGTATATTCGTACGTTACGTACACTATTAAATTCTTTCCCACTTCAACAGAGGTTGGCCCAGTCGGAAGTGACGTAAATCTTAGGGTTTGAGCTACAAGATAAGAAATAAAATAGTCAACAAAAGGAAGTATATTTAGTTGCCATCAGTGCTCAAATAC
Organism: Heliopora coerulea; assembly: GCA_030142905.1. NCBI lineage: Eukaryota > Metazoa > Cnidaria > Anthozoa > Scleralcyonacea > Helioporidae > Heliopora > Heliopora coerulea. The sequence continues at coordinate 325,849 of JASJOG010000253.1, forward strand.
ACCATTTTTCAACGTTCTTACCAACGATTTATACTTCTCCTTAGGGAAAAGTTAATGCAATTTTGTTTAAATCTATTTGGTAATGCTATGGAATCATCATTATACCTGTGATAGGGTAAAAGAAACGAACTTCTAGGTGTTATCGTCAACGTACGCGTCATGGTCAAATCAAACTGTTTGTTGAATGAATTACAAGCAAAACTGAATTGATTGATCTGTTCTATTCTATTTTTCCAGATGTATTTTTTGTTTAATCGAAATGGACGAGCGTTTATAATTAATACCTATACAGACAAAGATGCAAACGAGAGTTCAGTTATTTCTTTGTCAGTAAAAACTGGCATTTCGGCTATCTGGATTGGAAGTGATCTTGGGGACAAAAGGAAAGCTTAATCATCAAATGAATGCCTATTTATGTTGTCGGATATCTGACTGGCTGCCAATTCATTAGAACTAAATGTGTTGTCATTTTTGTAGTAGCAGCTCTAATGCGCAAATTAAACTGACACAAAACTATGGTGAATTCTTATTACGGCCATCATAAATTAATGTTTAACATAAAGCTATCAAACATCTTGGTTGTTGGACAAACAACTGGATAAAATATCAAAGATTAAATGGTTCTTTTTCTATCTGGTCCTAAATTGCCATCAATTCCAGAAAATAGTAATGTAACTATTGACCAACAAGTCATTCTCCGAAGTGAAACTTTAAATTATTTAGGAATGGTTTTTGATTGTACAGTAAATTGTCTTGGAAAGATCACGTTAAAGCTATTCTAACTAAAGCAAGTAAAAGAATCAGTATGCTTGAAAGAATAAGAAATTTAACATTCGATTCTGCACCACAATTTATAAATCTTACATTCTTCTTCTTTTCGATTATCGTGGAACTGTATGGACTAATCGTGGAGAAGCTAATAGAGATGCTCTTGAGCGACTTCAAAAGCGTGCGAGAAAACAGGTCTGCTCAAGTCACGCAGGTTATGGCTATGTACAAAGTCTACAAAAGTTGGATTGGAAAATGCTCTAGAAACTTACAGACATTCAAGTTTTCACTATCGTTAAGAAATATTTAAACAAAACTTCTCCTGATTTTATGCAACATTACTCTAATTTTGTTAATGCTAGGATGAAAAAGCAAATATCGAGAGGACAGCTTTACTGCACTAAAGTTAAATCAAAGTCTACTAAGAGAGCTTTTTTATTATGGTTGTGACCTATTTATGCTTTTAGCCCCTTACACGGCACTGTTTCAATTCTGCTACGTATTATATTTTACTCTGTCTAACACCAGACGATTTTACTAGTCAACTAGGAACCTCAGGGAAAATTTCCACTTAAAAGGTTAATCTTTCTAATTGTATACATTGGCTATCTAAATTCTTCAGATAATTAACTAAACTATTATTAACTGTGGGCAATCTAAATTAGCAATGTAGGTTAATTAATACAGGGTAGCCATTGATAGCAAATTTCTGGAGGCTAACGATGTATTTCCTTGTTTCAATAAATGTTTCACTTCACTTGCACTACAAGGTTTGGTTGTGGCACACATTACTTATAAGGATATATTTGTTCGTATTTCTTTAGTCTTTAAGAGTAATTATTGATAAGAGGTTGTTTTGAAAGCATGGAAGTTAGAAAAAGCAAGGTTATAACGATAGAACGGTGTCCGACATTTTAAATTTTAAAAAGTTGATGGTTGAAATTGTAGTGTACCGGTGACTGAGTGGTCTAAGGCGGTGTGTTTGTGTGTGGGTTCTAGATTTCTTCATATTATCATTGTTTTTGTATTTCTTGTTATAATCGTATTCCAATTAATTTTTTTTCCTGTTTGGTTTTCTTTACAATTTCCACTTACCAAGATGTTCAAATTAACGTCAGTGGAGTTATCTCTTTGAAGTTTTTGCAACAAAAGGTGTATATCCCACGCTCTTCCCCAGTAACTCTCCAAGTAGTTACCAGCGGTAATAATCTTGGCTATTGATTTTCCGGGCGGAAAGCGTAATCGTAATCTAAAGATCAGAGCCCAGCTCAGAATTCTTAAGTATATCGCCATAGTGAAAGAGGCAAGTCGAAAAGTTTTAAAACATGTTTACTGACGTTTCGTTGCGGCGTGCAACATCTTCAGAGTGTAGGTTTACAGGGATGAGAAAAAACTATATATATATATATATGAATCTATAATTACATATTGGAATAATTAGACTGCTAACCAATAGAAAACTGGGAGACGTGACAGGAAGTGACATGCATACGGAAGAGGAAAGCATTAGATGTGGTGTCAATGCTGTGGAGCATTGTATTTGGGCCAAACACGGCGCCACTTACACACGCGTATCTCAGAACACATGGGGGTTTCGCCTTTGACGGGTAAGAAACGACCAACCACTTCGTTTCCTACTTCCAGTATCCAGGCTCATACTCGCCAGACTAATCACGCCATTTCTCCCAAAGATTGTTCCATCATTTCTTCCTGCAGGTCTTCCTGTAACTTTGTACTCCTCATTCGTGAGAGTTTATTTATTTCTAAATACAAACCGTCTCTCAACGAAAATATCTCTTCCACATGTCTTTCTCTAATCCAATGTTTTCCTCTTCCGTATGCATGTCACTTCCTGTCACGTCTCCCAGTTTTCTATTGGTTAGCAGTCTAATTATTCCAATATGTAATTATGGATTCATATATATATATATATATATAGTTTTTTCTTATCCCTGTAAACCTACACTCTGAAGATGTTGCACGCCGCAACGAAACGTCAGTAAACATGTTTTAAAACTTTTCGACTTGCCTCTTTCACTATGGCGATATACTTAAGAATTCTGAGCTGGGCTCTGATCTTTATATTACGATTAGTTACCAGCAATTTACCGGGTGGAAAGCGAAGTCGTAGAATAAAAATAAGAGCCCAGCTCACAATTCTCAAGGATAGAGACATTGATTAAAAATATATTTTACTGACGTTTCGTCGCTAGACGCGCGACATCTTCAGAGTAGGAATGAGTGCTGAGAGTTTGCATATTAAATTATATTTACATGGTATAGGATAACACAAAGCCAATGAGAAAAGAGATATAAATCAAAACAAGGCAAGGGGAACAGAGCGGATAGTTTCATTGAGTTCGGGTTTAAATTTAGAAATGAGAAGGCTTTCCTTAATTAACAATTCCGAAGCGGTACTGCAATAGGACATAATGGAAAATTGTCAAAGCAAATGGGGTGGCAAGTTGTTCTGGTGTGAGCTTGGATGGCAGAACCTAGTCTCCATTGAACGTAGTAATGGTTTCTCAACTTCGGTTTACCGTAAACCCACTTTTACCGGCCTCTTCACTAATTTTGATAGCTTCATCCCTCTTTCATTTTAACGCAATCTTGTTTATTGTTTACTAGATAAGTATTTTAAGATATGTTCGTCCTATCAGTTCTTTCATTTGGAAGTATTGCAACTTAAGAATCTTTTACTTAGCAACGGTTACCCCTCAGCTTTGTTTGAACATTGCCTTAGCGGTTTTCTGGATAAATTTTTTTCCGTTCCTGTTTCTTCACCTTTAGATAACATTAATAAACGAGTCATTTACTTCTGTCTTCCTTTTACCGGTGCACACTCACTACGGATCCGTACACAGTTGGTCAAACTTCTACCTTCTTGTTTTCCTGACATCGACCTTCGCATTGTCTTTAAGCCAGGCAGGCGTCTGTCAGATTTTTTTTCAGTTCAAAGACGTCATGTTCCCAAGTTAATGAGATCGCATGTAGTTTATAAATATAAGTGGCAGTGCTGCGGAGCACTGTGTTTTGGCCACACTTGCCGTCATTTACACAAGCAAGTCTCTGAACACTTGGGGATTTCGCCTTTGAATGGAAAGAAACTGACCTGTTCTTCTCTTTCTGCCATCCAAGCTCACACCAGAACAACTTGCCACCCCATTTCCTTTGACAACTTTTCCATTATGTCCTACTGCAGTACCGCTTCGGAATTAATTAAGGAAAGCCTTCTCGTTTCTAAATTTAAGCCCGAACTCAATGAAACTATCCGCTCTGTTCCCTTTGCCTTGTTTTGGTTAACATCTCTTTTCTCACCGCTGTTTCCTGTTCTCACACCTTCCTCTTTTCTCATTGGCTTTGTGTGATCTTATACCATGTAAATATAATTTTACATGCAAACTCTCAGTATTCATTCCTACTCTGAAGATGTCGCGCGTCTAGCAACGAAACGTCAGTAAAATATATTTTTAATCAATGTCTTGTCGGAAACTGTTAGGTTTAACGGGATTAATTTTATTAGAGCCAATAAGCTTACAGAGGAAGTGTATATGTAGGTAATATGATCAGTAATAAAAAGGCACTGTGAGTTGTGCATGTGCTCGGTGGGTTTGTGATATGTTACGAGTTTTTTCTTTGTGATTGAGAATAAATAGTAGAAACTAGTGACCATTGTGAAAGTGTGGGTTCCTCCTTGCGTTCCCTACAGTCTCTATTCTTGAGAATTTTGAGCTGGGCTCTTATTTTTATATTATAACTCTCCAAGTAGACTGTCGAGGGAAGAGGCTATGAATGAAAATTGAATGGAGGGATATAAGTTTCTCGGCAAATTTTTCCGCAGAAATTTTAAAATTTTTATTGAAGAGAAAGACTTTCGGCTAACACTTACTAATCTTTTGGGTATCCAAGCCTTCTTAAAAACCTTAGCAATCTGTCAATTTCATCTATATTTTCAAGGGATATGATGGAACGTTTGGAGAGGATGGTAGCAAACTCGAATTCCTCAAAAATTGTCAAAAGATTTGTGGTGTATGGACATCATGCAATTAAGGGACATTTTAATATCAAAGCTTTTGAACTAGGCCTTCTTTTGAAGTAGAAAAAAATTCGGACATGGTATATTTAAATTTTTCCCATCAATTTTTTTATTCTGGCCGGTGCCGGTTTCACAGGAAGCATGCATCCCCCAAAGTTTGTCTCCAGGAAATTTGTCTCCTATTTGGCATTTCCCTCTTCCCATCTCAAAACGCACTCTGCTACAGCTCAAACATGTTTATACGGAGGAAAAAAAAATCGTGAGGGAAAACGATAACCACAATTGAAATTTAGTTGATCGTCGTCTAATCATCTTAATGATAGTTGCGTCCAAAAGGTGAGCAATAAACCGTACTATCTGTTCAAATTCAACATCTAAATACTCTCAGCAAGTTTCAGAAGCTTGCCAATGGAACTAGCTTCTCGGTGTCTGAGCGCAATGCGGCACACAGCAACTGGCCAAATTTCCGAAAAGGAGGGCATATTTCCTAAGAAATCTCCAACGAAATATGTCCCAGAGAGGGCATATTGGAGGGGAGGCATATTTACTCGGAGACCACACAATTTTACTCTTCAAGAGAGGCGTCTCACACAGGAAAAGGTTAAACCTATCCTTTCTCAGTATCAAGACAATCGTTTCCAAGTCTGATAACCTTTAATCTTGCATGTAGGCCTGATATTGTAAAAGACAATTTTATGCTCAGTTCTGACAATTAATTCTCCATAAGCCAATAATGCTCTGCATAAACATGATCTTCTATTTATATATACAGTAATGAACAAATTCACCCAAAATTAATATCGTTACCTTGTAAGACTTGGAATCGAAAAAAGCTCAGGAGCAGTATAACACCAAAAATGTTCCAGGAGCCAGCCATTTTGAAAATCAAAAAACATGAAAAGAAAATACTAAAAAAGATAAAAAAACAGCCATTCTGTAATCAATATACTATTGATAATTTATAAGAAAATTAGATGCTCTCAGTGTTGTTCCCACTGGCAATTTTTAAAATGATTAGTTTATTCAAGAATATATAAGAATATAAACTTTTTAAAAGGTGGCTTCATACAGTTTCTCCACAAGCAGGAAATGTAAATTTGAAACCTGGAAGCTCATACATTTACATAAATACTTCATAAGAATAAAACTGCACATCATACATTGAAAAAATGCAGTCTAAAATTTGTGAATAGCCTGAAATGAAAATTTCAAGCAATTTTAATTGCAACAGTGACATTTGCAAACGGCTCCTAATTACTGTACCATGTAATTTAATTTGAAACCTTTTCTCACAGATACTTTTTAAGTAGAATAAGTAATTAATAAGCACATTTTAAAAAAGAATTCAATAAATCCAATTTTGTTCCATAATAAAAAAGATCACATTTAGTTTTTGCTAAAGTTTGGAGCTACATAATTACGATATTTCAAAACTAGCATATTGATTTGTCAATCCATCAGGAAATTTTGATGAAAAGAAAAATTGGCAGCCACCTACCTTATTTTCAAATTAAATGATATTGAACAGCTATTAAGAGCCATTTTAGAGGATCGCCATTGCCATAGGAACTACCCAAATGCCATCTTTCATGACAGTTTTTGATTTTCCAAATGACTATATGTGAGTGACACTCAGTTTTATTCTTCTTGCAGAATACTGAATCTTACAAGTTTTAGGACTCATATTTGCATTTTCTTCTTTTTCAAGAAACTGTATCTTCAGGCTTTTTACGAAGAAACAAAAGATCAATGACGGAATAACCATAAAAACCATGCTAACGCATTATTAGTTAGGTTATTGGAATTTATTAAGGGGTTGGTCTATCAAGCTACAGTTACGAGAGAAGACAACTCTGAAGAAAAAAAAAACTATGTTGGCCTCACCGAAGGCACGTTCAAAACAAGATATTATAACCACATTTGTTCATTCAGAAACCCGAAACGCAGAAATAGCACTGAACTTAGTAAATACATTTGACACTTAAAGGATTCTAACGTCAGTTATTCTATTAAATGGAAATAATCAAACAATGTAGGCCCTACTCCAACAAAACCAAACGGTGTAATCTTTGTTTGTACGAGAAATTTATTATAGTTTATCATCCAGAATTGAGCTCAGTGAACTCCAGAACAGAACTAATATCAACATGCAGACACAAAAACAAAAACTTATCATCTAACCAATAGGCTAATAATTTATAACTCTGTAACACAATACGCATAAAATGAAAATGAAAATACAATGGTCTTGATATGTTGATACGTTTTGTGCCATAATATTCGCAATTTGCTGTATATATATATATATATATATATATATATATATATATAAATGTAGCTGTTTGGTCTCAGAAAAGAAGAGTGTTCAATACAAAGGTGTAAAGCTTCAATAGTCTATATGGTTAATGTCTAAGCTTTGAGCAACTGCCGTTACACGGTGTTTCACGCGATCATCAGACGACTCTGATGATCGCGTAAGCGTGAAACACCGTGTAACGGCAGTTGCTCAAAGCTTAGACATTAACCAAATAGACTATATATATATATATATATATATATATATATATATATATAGTCTATTATACATATAAGATGAAGTTTACTTATACATATATATATATATATAAGTAAACTTCATCTTACTAAGTGCAGATGTTTGTAAGCTTTGATATATGCATGATGAAAAGTTTGTTCTCAAGCTTTTATCTCAGAAAATTTCTGAGCTCCCCAACGGGAATCGAACCCGTGTCTCCCGATTGCCAGTACGGTTGTTTTACCACTAGACTATAGGGTCTCAGACGGCAAGCATGATGTTAATTAGGGACCTGGGTCGTGATATTGATATGCCTCTTTCGTACTTGAAAGCTGAACATACCTGTGATGTGATATTATGTATAAGTAAACTTCATCTTACTAAGTGTAGATGTTTGTAAGCTTGGATATATGTAAGATGAAAAGTTTGTTCTCAAGCGTTTATCTCAGAAAACTTCAGAGACCGTATAGTCCAGTGGTAAAACAACCGTACCGGCAATCGGGAGACACGGGTTCGATTCTCGTTGGGGAGCTCAGAAATTTTCTGATAAAAGCTTGAGAACAAACTTTTCATCATGTATGTATGTATGTATGTATGTATGTATGTATGTATGTATGTATGTATGTATGTATGTATGTATGTATGTATGTATGAGTATATTTATTATTTATAACTGTAACACAATACGCAAATTTTCCGCATTACGTCATTCTTGTAATTATAAACCATAAGTTTCCTAGCCACGCGATGTTTACATGATGAGTGTGGTAGGCTTCGCTTGCCATACGAAACAATATTGTAGTAAATAAATGAAGTAACCCAAGTTTTTGTCTTGTCTAATATATATATTGCGCACGCTCACTAGTCTCTAGTTAGAGCGCTCTGGCATGGCTTAGATGTACCACAAGCGTGAGACATTTGAGTTGCCTATATAATGTAGGCTACTCCATCCTGCTCATCAGCACTACAATGATGAGGCCCAATAGGCCGAAACGGTTCCGTCTGTAGTTATATATATATATATATATATATATATATATGTATGTATATATATATGTATGTATATATGTATGTATATATGTATGTATGTATATATATATATGTATATATATATGTCTGTATGTATGTCTAGTATGTATGTATGTCTAGAACAGTCAGCCTATTATATAGGCTGACTGTTCTTGACTATTCCTCTTTTTGACTCTGAAGATGACCGCCGCTGAGGCCGTCGAAAAGTCAGTCACCAACAATCTTTCTCATGACTATAGTAACCTGGACAATCTACTATCGCTAACATGTGATGAATTTCATAAGACATTTAAAAAACTCGCAATAAATGCTTTATCGGGTCAAAACACTCAACTATCGCCTCGTCTTTTAAATTCTGATAAAGCACTCCTGCTCGGTTTTTAAATATTACATATAAACTATTTATATATAAAACTATATATAAAAATATGTACATGTATTTGTATATAATCTTCCCAAGCTCGCTCGACATAAAGTTTAAAAATAAAATATATAGCTTCAAAATTGTAAAACTTTATTAAAAATACGTTTCGAGGTCCGTCTCCATCATTTCTTCCAGGATATCAGATAACACTCCACCGTCCTTTATAGATACCAGATCTCTGAATTTGCATAATTCCAAAATTTCCATAACATTTAAGCCTAATGACACATAACATTTTAAATTTTCAGTCTAATAAGCCTCCATCCCAGTAGGTTCACTTTCATACGTAATATCAATGATTTGCTTAGGCACATCCTTCAAACCATCATGTCTCTCTTTACAAAAATGCGTATATAAAATGTTTCCTGCAAATACCCCTCCGTCCTCTCCCATATCGTCTTAAAGCACTAGTATGACTATTAAATTTGAGCTAAACGACCTCATTGGCTCGTATGAGCTGACTTTCCTCAATAATAATAATAATATGGGCACTGGAGTAGGACAAGCACAGCCTCAGCCTACTACGGGAATGTGGACGCTCCCGCCCACCAGAGTCCGGGGTGGCACCTTTGGCAAGTGCCAGCAACCCCTTAGCCAAGGGTAGATAAGACTCTTTAACCTTGGATGGCAACTTATCTAGGAGAAGGAAACTCTGACATAAAACCAGAAGTAGGTAGGCAGGACATTGATTCGGAGCTAGTGACCTCCACAACACGAGCAGGCTTTGATGAGATGACCTATGGAGTGGCGTCCCTGCTTTGCCAGCTGGGTAGACAGGTAGCCGAAAACCTCAGCTTGCCTTAATTGGCTGGTTGCTGCAAGTACACTACCTTCAGGTGTTGGTAAACCTGCCCTGTCAGCCCACGGACTAAAAGAAAATCTGTACAGCAGGCTGATGCCCCTGACCTTAGTTGGTTGAGGATGAACCAGCCTTAAATGCTGAAACAGATCTGCACTAGTCTAAGAACAAAACAATATTCAAACTTAACCCTTGCAGTGGCACGCCTAAACTGACCTTAACTGGTTGGAAGTGCAAGAGTGTACTGTTAAGGTCAAACTGGATATATGCATTGGGGAGTACTTTCAGGGACTTTAAAGGGCTGGACATCTCTTACTCCTTCCTGACTGGATAAGTTGGGCGAGTAAGGGCAGGCCCGGTGGGTGTTTCTTAAAATCCATATTAATGGTAAAATTTCCTTTCCCCACAAGTTCCCTGAAATGTGCAATGTCTGTTGCGGCCTTTCCTGGCGGGATGCGGGGAGCCCGTAGCAGGCTGAGACCCCTTCCACTGTCCTTAGTTGGGTGGTGTGCGAGCTGTAATAATAATAATAACAATAATTCCTTGGATGAACCAAGGAAGAACGATTCTCTGTGTGAAGGATTCGTCACTGAAACATACTGCGGAAAACTTCCGGCCCATAACATGTCTTCCACTTATGTGGAAGTTACTCAGTGGAATACTTTCAGAAAAGATGTACGACCATCTTGAGACGGGACAGTTACTTCCTGAGGAACAAAAAAGATGTCGGAAACGTTCAAGGGGGACGAAAGAGCAACTCCTCATAGATAAAATGGTGTTACGGAATTGTAAGCGTAGAAAAACGAATCTGGCGATAGCGAGGATTGACTATCGTAAGGCTTACGACATGGTGCCTCATTCCTGGATTCTGGAAACGCTAGAGCCGACTGGAATAGCTCCTAATATCCAACGATTAATACGAGAGAGCATGCAAAATTGGAAGACGGTGCTTACATCAAATCGCCAAATTCTTGGGGAAGTCAAAATCCAACGAGGCATTTTCCAGGGTGACAGTCTATCACCCCTGTTGTTTGTCATCTGCTTAATACCGCTGTCGATTGTCTTGCGAAGCTGCAAAGGAAGATACCACCTAGGAAAGGATGCTTGTACATGGACGACCTAAAGATGTATGGAAAAGGTGAGCGTGAAATTGACTCTCTAGTGAACACTGTCCGGATAGTTAGCAGTGATATCGGCATGGAGGTCGGCCTTAAGAAGTGATGTGTACTCGTTCTACAAAGAGGAAAGGTGGTGAAGTCTGAAGGAATTGACCTCCCAGAGGGGCGACGGATGAAAATGGTAGAGGATGATGGATACAAGTATCTAGGGATCCTTGAGTACGACGATCTACTTCACGACAAAATGAAAGAAGCGCTGACCAGTGAGTACTTCCAGAGTGAAGAAAGTTTTAAAATCGAAGTTAAATGGAAGGAATACCATACTAGTTTTAAACACATGGGCCGTGTCAGCCCTACGTCATGGAGCCGGGATAGTGAACTGGTCTAAAGCTGAGCTGAAGAACATGGACAGGAAGACAAGGAAACGGATGACAACCTATGGAATGCTACACCCTCGAGCGAATGTTGACCGCTTGTACCTTCCAAGACGATGTGGTGGTCGTGGGCTGATTGGAGTTGAGGACCTTTGTGCGTGCTGAAGAGATAGGCCTGTCCAATTATGTCCAGAAAAGTGAGGAACAACTGCTTGCGGCGGTGAGGAATGAGAGTTTCCCAAACTCGGAGGAAGATGAGACTGTCGAGCATTTCAAAGAAAGGAATATGAGAAAAAGACAAGAGGACTGGAAGGCTAAGACATTACATGGTCAGATCTTACGTCAAACTGAAGATGTCAGGGATGGGGCATCGTGGGACTGGTTGATGAAAGGAGACTTGAAAAAGGAGATGGAGGGTCTGATCATAGCAGCCTAAGATCAAGCATTGAGAACTAATGCGTTCAAAGCAAAAATCGAGAAGCAGCAGCTATCTCCTTTATGTAGAATGTGTAGTGTGAAAGACGAGACAGTGGGTCACTTGTTGTGTGAATGTAGTAAGATGGTACAGATTCAATACAAACATCGACATGACAACGTTGCCAGGATTGTGCACTGGGCAATCGCAAACCAGCGTGAACTTGAAGTCGAAGAGAAATGGTACGAACACAAGCCGGAAGCAGTTATTGAAAATGCTAACATGAAAATGCTGTGGGACTTTACCATCCAGACGGATCGTGAAATTGAAGCTCGCAGACCGGACATTGTACTGCTAAACAGGAAAGAGAACAAATGCATAGTAATTGACATTGCTGTGCCTGCAGATGCTAACATTGCAGTCAAAGAGATAGAGAAGATCCAAAAGTACCAGGACCTTAGAAGAGAAATTGCACGTCTATGGGACATCAAAACGTGTGTGGTCCCAGTTGTGGTTGGCTCATTATGTATGGTTACCAAGAACCTTGCCAAGTACCTTGGGAAGATTGGAATCCCAACAAAGATTGAACTCCTGCAAAAAGCAACACTACTCGGAACTGCAAGGATTCTGCGAAATGTGCTTGAGGCCTAAGGCTGTGAGACACAACTTGCCCTCAGCGTACTATCATGTGACCAGTATCAAAGCTAAGAAAATTCTAAATAAAAATAATAACTTGACGTGGGCATCCTGTTGGCGTGACTATTAACGTGGTGTTCCTCTCGCGTCTAGTTTGTCCTTCATTCGCAACAAGTCTCAATTAAGTGGCTGGTAGTTCGCGGCAAATGTTGATGGAATTCTTTTCCGCACTGGTGTACCAACTTTCCAAAAAAAAAACGCGTTCAAAATAATTTGTTGCATACGCTAGACAGGTTGCATTGTCCCAATCAATACTGTGTTCAGTTCGCATATGATAGACAGCTATGTTGTTAGTCCTGTCCCACCAAAGTAGGCGTCTCTTGTGTTCTTTTATGCAAGTGCACAGATTTCAATTTGTTTCACGTATGCAGCTGGCTTGGCACTACGAACAATTTATCTCGTAAATGGCTCCTCTCCTACATTCAGCTGGTGCTGGGTCTTTTAGTTTAGTCACGACACTTCGCAAGGTTGTCATTGGTCTGCGCGCAACTCTAACGCCATGTGGTCGAAGAATCCGAGATATCTTTTCAGATGTATCTTTGATGTAAGGGATCGTCACTGTTTTTGTTGTGTCCTCCTCTTCTTCGTTTCCTGTTAGCTTGAAAGGATTGAGCGGTGAAGTCAGTTGTCTCTCGACAAATGTTTGACTGTAGTTGTTCATTCTGAACATCTGTTTTAAGTGGTGAAATTCTTTATCTATGGCGTTGGTTTTACTGCAGACGAATAGTGCTCTTTTTATGTGTGTCGTAATTATTGAGAATTTATGCGAAACTGGATGGTAGAATGAGTTGTCGAAAAGCCGGCTGGTGAGAGCGTGGGTTTTCTGTATATACTGGTTCGAAATTTATCATTGTCTTTCGTTACCAGGCAGTCGAGGAACGGGAGTTCTCGATTTTCCTCATGCTCCACTGTGAATTGATGTATCGATTTTGTTTGTTCAGGTGTTCGAGGAAATTGCTTTTCAGATGTTTCGGTAAGCTCGTCAGTGTGTCATCTACATCATCAATGTGTGAGATTTTTACAGATTTGTCCTCTTCTTCGCCATAAGTGTTTTCTTTTCGGACTCATTCATAGAAAAATTAGAACCGGGTTCACTGATGTGTACTTAACATCAACAAAATGGTTTGCACAAACTGTAGTATTAGGCTGTGGTCGAAAATTCTTCCGTCCCTTTTCTACACTTGTCTTCTACTGCGTTTTACGATGGCCCACGAGTGCAATACACGAAACTCAATTCGCATACACGAAACTCAATTTTTAATGCACAAAACGCGATTCTCATATACAAAACTCGATCCCCAAAACACAATGTATGGGTGTGTTAGTGTGTTACAGTCTAATAAATTTATCTTGATTAATATATGCGTACTGAGATGTATTAATTCATTTTATTTTGAGTATCCAACTTATTCTCTGACCAGTATTAAATATAGTGAATTTTATTTTTCGTCAGCTGGCTTTCAGGCATTTTTAGTCCCTAATGTAGCTACAGATATAGTTGGTGCTCATATTTCCATAGTGTAATATAGCTGCTTTTCAACTCATTCTACAATGTTTTAGGGAAAATAAAATTTCACTTATGCAAGATATTTGTCCAGTCTGTTGGAAGGTTGATGTAAGGTTATATAGAATCCCAGGAAGTATAAAAGGTAAGGGAATAAAACTATCAAAATTGATAAATAAACTGATTTTGGATGGACAGTTCAACCCTCTTTAATTTGCCCTATTTGTCAATGACTGCTTGGCCATTTTTTGTTCTGCTGACCACGTTTTCTCTGCTCAGTCCTTTTCAGAATTATCTTTAGCAACTCACAACATTTAAATGTCATATTTTCTTGTGAGTTACACAGTAATACCATTCTTCCATTCTTCGACATCTTATTTGATCACAAAAACGACTTTTCAATCAGTTTATTGGAAACCCACATTCACCAGTTTATTAAATTTTGAAAGTTTTACAAAGTTTCCCCTTAAAGTCGACACGACACGACATTTGTTTTATCTGTTTTCCCGTCCTGAACTTGTTTACCACAATGTCTAGCTGTCGAGCTTTTGTCGTTTGCAATGTAACGCTGTCTGCTTCTTTTGTCTTGGTCTGACTGACTCTTGTGTAACGTATCTACTTCTAATTCCCCATGGAATAACTTCATCTGTTGTTGCGTAACTTCATGAGACCGGCAAATGTCTATTGTTTTTTGTAGCGTTAACTCTGATCCTTCTCTTAAGAGTTTATCTCTTACTTTATCTGACTGTATTCCTGCTACCAACTGACTTGTGATTAGATCGTCTGTGAGATTGCCATACTCACATGAGGCTGCCAAAGTTTTCAACTCTGTAATATAATGGTCGACTGATTTGCCCGGATTTTGCCGTCGTATGTTTAACTTATATCTTTCTACAGTCAGATCTCGTTTAGGTTTGCAACAATCTTCAAATTTCTTGAATAAAGCGGCCACAGTTATTTCGTCTTCGTCTGTAGGCTCAACCTCTTCGTCTACGACTTTCGGCCAGACCCAAGTGTTAAATATTTCTCGTCCCGCTTCACCGATCGAGAATGAGAAAAATGAATACTTTTCCTTCTCGGTTTTTTTCTCCATCGTCGCGTTTATATAGAATTGCATGCTTTGTTTCCATTTTCGCCAAGCTTCTGCCACATTTGTTGCAGCGAAATTCATTTCTCCGGGACCTCTTCCCGAGAAACTAAACTCCATGTTAAAGCTACATACCTTAGACCATGTAATATCTTGATGTTTACGCTATGACCTCCAGACAACAACAACTGACTTCAATAATTGTGCTGAGTAGAATACAATCAATTATGCTAATACTGCGTGCCTAATTTGCATGCTAAGTAACATATATTACAGCAAGCATCAAGAACTTGGCACATGTTACACAAAAAAATTATCAAGAAACAAGTATCCAGAAAAGGGAATCAAGTATCGGGTAATGAAGGTCTAGTAAGCACGGTTTATCTTAAAACTATATGATGAAAAACTAGCACTAAATGTCTTATAGACTAAATCACAACTGCATCTCCACATGCATGTCTTAAACTCATCAGGTGATCCTCAGCTGAACATCTTACCCAAGTTAATCAAATCGCTTAAGCTTGCACATCATAAATACTTGTCTGTGCTGCTTGTGAAATACATTTATATTCTTTCTGGACATGGCTTTGCACCATATTAAAACAACCACTGATAAAAACAAATGGTTGTTCCATAGACCACATGGTAAAAGAAAGGACCAGGGATTATCTCTCAGATAAAGTGTAAGTATTTATGATTTCATGATAACTCATGAGTTCCAAGAATTTTGAGGTGACTGACGATTGATCTTGTATAGTATGGAATGATACAAAATGCAATTTTAAAGCAAAATTGATTGGAAACAAATAATAGTTTATTCTTGTAAAACTTGAAGTCTATTTTTACAGGAACTGGTGTTGGACAAAGTGACTGCTGCAATAAACACTGTGTTGGTCAAACCTCTGAAAACAAATTTTCACCAGACAATGTCCATGACCAGTCACTAATTTCTAGGCTAGCAAATGGACCCTGGAACTGACTAGACAACTATCTTGAATAATTAAAATTTTATTCTCCTCAATGTATAGAAGGACGGTGTTAAAGGTCATCTCTTAGTGCTCCTGATTACCCTTGGGATGCTAATGTATATACATACATACATATACATACATACATGCATATACATACATACATACTTATACACACATATACATACATGCATACATATGTATATATATATATATATATATATATATATATATATATATATACATATATATAGATACATATGTGAACGTTTTGGTTTACGAAACACAAAGAGGGCTCAATAACGCACAGATAGAGCAAATACAATTATATGTGACTTTTTGAGGTAAGCGATATAATTATATATATACATATATATATATACGTTTCGCTGTACTACAGCTCATCAGTGCAACTCAGAACGAACTTGGATTGATAAGTGACCAGAGTGCTCAAACCTATGAGGCCCAGTAGGCCGAAACGGTTCCGTCTGTAGTTAGATATCGCTCTATGGCCTCTTGGTTCATATTGAGCACTCTACAGGATGAGTCATGCCGCTAGCGAATTTGCGCACGCTCACTAGTCTCTAGTTAGTGCACTCTGGCATGGCTTAGATGTACTACAAGTGTGGGACATTTGAGTTGCCTATATAATATAGGCTTCTCCATCCTGCCCGTCAGCACTACACTGATGAGGCCCAGTAGGCCGAAACGGTTCCGTCTGTAGTTACATACATACATACATACATATATATATATATATATGATGAAAAGTTTGTTCTCAAGCTTTTTTATCTCAGAAAATTTCTCAGCTCCCCAACGGGAATCGAACCCGTGTCTCCCGATTGCCGGCACGGTTGTTTTACTACCAGACTATAGGGTGAAATATTACGAACCATAGTATATCAATATTACGAACCAGGTCTCTAATTAACATCATGCTTGCCGTCTGAGACCCTATATAGTCTAGTGGTAAAACAACCATACCGGCAATCGGGAGACACGGGTTCAATTCCCGTTGGGGAGCTCAGAAATTTTTTGAGATAAAAAAGCTTGAGAACAAACTTTTCATCATACATATATCCAAGCTTACAAACATCTACACTTAGTAAGATGAAGTTTACTTATACATAATATCACATCACAGGTATGTTCAGCTTTCAAGTACGAAAGAGGCATATCAATATCACGACCCAGGTCCCTAATTAACATCATGTTTGCCATCTGAGACCCTATAGTCTAGTGGTAAAACAACCGTACCGGCAATCGGGAGACACGGGTTCGATTCCCGTTGGGGAGCTCAGAAATTTTCTGAGATAAAAAAGCTTGAGAACAAACTTTTCATCATACATATATCCAAGCTTACAAACATCTACAATTAGTAAGATGAACTTTACCCATGTATTTATACATACATACATACATACATACATACATACATATATATATATATATATATAGTCTATTTAGTTATAGCTTTGAGCAACTGTCGTTACACGGTGTTTCACGCTTTCGCTATCATCAGACGATACATACATACATACATATATATACATATATATATATATATATGTATGTATGCGTCGTAATGTATATATATGTATATATATATATATATATATATATATATACATACATATATATATATATATATATATACATACATATATATATATATATATATATATATATATAAACATACATATATATATATATATATATATATATATATATACATACATACATATATATATATATATACATATACATATATATATATATATATATATATATATATATATATACATACATATATATATATACATATACATACATATATATATATATATATACATACATATATATATATATATATATATATTTACATATTCTTGACAAAGGGGCAGTGCCCCGAAACGTTGAAATAAGAGCTTAGATTGGCATTCAAGGAAGGTTTAAGTTTAGAAATAATAAGATTTTCTCTTACCAAAAGTTCAAAGGCAGAAGAACAGGAGGATATGATTTTGAAGTATTCTGAAGTATTTTGGTAAAAGAAAGTCTTATTATTTCTAAACTTAAACCTTCCTTGAATGCCAATCTAAGCTCTGTTACTCTCTCTCTCTTTTAACCATTCTATCCATCTCCGTTTCTCATACATCTTGTAATATAATACCTACTTTATATATTTAACTTTGTAAATACGATTCCTGTTTAATTCATTCACACTCTGATGATGTTGCAAGACGCAACGAAACGTTAGTCCTGTTAATAAACTTATTTCTTTTACAAATCATGGCCCTATTGCATGTATTTTGCTGGGCATTAATATTTGTTCTAAGACTGAGATTTCCGCCTGGATCCTCGCTCACGACTATGTATACATATATATATATATATATATATATAAATAGACAAATATATCTTGAGTGAAACAATATACAGGCAGAGTGCTCGATACCGAAGTAGAGCAAAATATGAGAGAAGTGAGAGACAAAACTCGGATTACTTCATAGAACTTTTTAATCACGACAATTTTGTTTCGTATGGCAAGCTAAGTTTGCCACACTCGTCAGGTGATAATCGCGTTTGTAGTGACATGCCAGAGAACTTGGTTACTTAAATGAAATATAGCGTCACAGACTAAATAGGTGTCAGTTTACAATAGTGTTTACAGTAGAGTTATTGGTTGTTTAATAGGAATATCTTTCTGTGTCTGCATGTAGTTATAAGTTCATTTCTTTTGTTGAGTGGGCTCAATTCCGGGTGGTAAATAATTAAAAATTTTTCATGAAGGCAAAGATTACAACGTTTTGTTTTGTTAGAATAAGCCTTAGATTTCCTAAGGATTTTCCATTTGATTGAGTATGGGACATTTGATTCTTTTAAAGACCAGATGTATTTGCTAAGTTCTGTTGCGTGTTTCTTGTTCGTATCTTTGAATGAACTGCGGTGGTTATTGAACCTGGTTTTGAATCTGCCTGCAGTGAGTCCAACGTACGTTTGAATTCCGTTGTTGTCTTCTCTGGTTACCGTCGCTTGGTAAACGATGCTTTCTGCTAAGCATTTTCCAGACAAAGGACAGGAAATTTTCTGTCGGCAGGTACATTCTCGGTTTTCGGTGTCGTCCGTTGTGGTTGTTTGCTGCGCTTTCGTGAGTAGAGATTTGTTGTGGGTAGAGATTATGTTGTGGAAATTTGGCATGCAGCTGTAACTGAGTTTGAGGGTATTTCTGTTTAGGATTTTGTGCAGTGGATGATCTGGTGGGAAGCATTCGTCGATAATTTTTAGAAATTTGTGGCCTATATTTGTTGCTGCGTTGGAGTTGTATGGCGCATTAAACCATATGACGCGTCTCTACTTCGGTATCGAGCACTCTGCCTGTATATGACAGAGTGCTCAAGATATATTTGTCTATATTTGTCTATATTTGTCTATTTCGCTCCTTTACTGTTGAGCACTCTAGTAACCAATATAGAACGTGTCAATCTTGGACACTCGACTAAGAACATACCGATCGCCGTACCAAAAGAGTACTTGAAATGTGTAATTGAAAAAACAGAATCCTTCCTCCGACGAGTTCGCTGGAAAGCCTACCATTATCTACATCCGACAGAAACTTCAGCTAAAGAAACCTTTGGATTTAACTCGACCAAAAACCCACCACCAGGGAAAGAACTAAGCCAATTCGAAGACAAGATGCTTGCACTCATTCAAAACATCGATTTTAAAACTGAACGCGACGACCTCCAGAACAAGCTAGCACAGGACGCAAAGAAAATACGATTTGACGACAAACTACTCGTTGCTGCTGACAAGACCACAAACTTCTACTGACTGGACGCTGCCTCATACAAACAATTACTCAACACCACAATTACAAAATCCTACAAGAAAAATTCCCGGCAACGCAAAAAGCAAGATCATATCATCCGAAAAGAAAATTGCTCAAAATCTCGACCTCGACAACAGAATCGACGCTCTCGCAACTAAAAATTCCTTCATCACGCTAAAAGACCACAAACCCAACTTCAACAACAAGCCGACGTGCAGACTAATAAACCCATCAAAATCAGAAATCGGAATTATTAGCAAACAAATCCTCCAACGCATCAACTCCAAAATCGCCAATTCTACAAAATTAAACCAATGGAAAAATACTGACTCAGTTATTATCTGGTTCAATGAGTTGACAGATAAATCAGACCGCTCATTTATCAGCTTCGACATAGTTGATTTCTACCCCTCGATACCTGAAAAATTACTTCTAGATGCCCTGACTTTTGCATCAAACCACGACGAAATAACCGAAGACGAGAAAAACATTATTATCCAGGCAAAGAAATCCATTCTCTTCGACGAAAACACAGCTTGATGCAAGAAATCATCGACCTCGCTTTTTGACGTGACGATGGGTTCGTTTGATGGAGCAGAGACATGTGAAATTGTCGGCTCCTTTCTACTGTCAAAACTAACACCGCTATATGACAACAACATCGGACATTAGAGACGACGGACTTGCTGCCTTTAGCAAATCACCGAAAGAAATTGAAAATATCAAGAAGCACATTTGCAAAACATTTAATGACCACGGCCTCAAGATCGCCATTGAAGCTAACAAAAAATGCGTTAACTACCTCGACATTACACTAGACCTTAGATCCGCCACCTACAAACCATTTATGAAACCGGGAAACATACCACAGTATATAAACAATCGCAGCAATCATCCTCCTTCCATTCTACGTACCATACCTGAATCAATCAACAGAAGACTCTCCAAAATATCATCAGACAAAAAATCGTTTAATACAGCCATTCCGCCGTATCAGGAAGCCTTACAAAAAAGCGGATACAATCACACGCTAAAGTTTAATCCTAAACCCGCGAAACCAAAGCATTCAAGAACCAGACGCGTCGTATGGTTTAATGCGCCATACAACTCCAACGCAGCAACAAATATAGGCCACAAATTTCTAAAAATTATCGACGAATGCTTCCCACCAGATCATCCACTGCACAAAATCCTAAACAGAAATACCCTCAAACTCAGTTACAGCTGCATGCCAAATTTCCACAACATAATCTCTACCCACAACAAATCTCTACTCACGAAAGCGCAGCAAACAACCACAACGGACGACACCGAAAACCGAGAATGTACCTGCCGACAGAAAATTTCCTGTCCTTTGTCTGGAAAATGCTTAGCAGAAAGCATCGTTTACCAAGCGACGGTAACCAGAGAAGACAACAACGGAATTCAAACGTACGTTGGACTCACTGCAGGCAGATTCAAAACCAGGTTCAATAACCACCGCAGTTCATTCAAAGATACGAACAAGAAACACGCAACAGAACTTAGCAAATACATCTGGTCTTTAAAAGAATCAAATGTCCCATACTCAATCAAATGGAAAATCCTTAGGAAATCTAAGGCTTATTCTAACAAAACAAAACGTTGTAATCTTTGCCTTCATGAAAAATTTTTAATTATTTACCACCCGGAATTGAGCCCACTCAACAAAAGAAATGAACTTATAACTACATGCAGACACAGAAAGATATTCCTATTAAACAACCAATAACTCTACTGTAAACACTATTGTAAACTGACACCTATTTAGTCTGTGACGCTATATTTCATTTAAGTAACCAAGTTCTCTGGCATGTCACTACAAACGCGATTATCACCTGACGAGTGTGGCAAACTTAGCTTGCCATACGAAACAAAATTGTCGTGATTAAAAAGTTCTATGAAGTAATCCGAGTTTTGTCTCTCACTTCTCTCATATTTTGCTCTACTTCGGTATCGAGCACTCTGCCTGTATATTGTTTCACTCAAGATATATTTGTCTATTTATATATATATATATATATGTATACATAGTCGTGAGCGAGGATCCAGGCGGAAATCTCAGTCTTAAAACAAATATTAATGCCCAGCAAAATACATGCAATAGGGCCATGATTTGTAAAAGAAATAAGTTTATTAACAGGACTAACGTTTCGTTGCGAAGTAATCCGCGTTTTGTCTCTCACTTCTCTTATATATATATATATATATATATATATATATATATATATGTTGCCTATATTATATAGGCAATATTTGAGTTGGCTATATAATATAGGCTTCTCAATCCTGCTCATCAGCACTACACTGATGAGGCCCAGTAGGCCGAAATGGTTCCGTCTGTAGTTATATACATATATATATATATATATATATACAGGGGCGGATCCAAGGTTAATTTTGACCGGTTTGTGACACTTCGGGGGGGGATCTGGGAGCATACCCCCGGGAAAATTTTGATTTGGAGAATCTTTATTATACTCAAGAAATTACAGGAAATGCAATTTTGCTGCATATATACTAGAGTTTATAATTATGTGCAAAAATTTTGAATTAAGTATATGCTTCCTGGGCATTTGGGATTATAGTTCTGTACCAATAGAAGCAATGACAATGTGGAGGAGTTGAGATAACCATGGACTGTAGCCACAGTTAACCTGCTACTCAAGTGTTACATCTTAACTGTGCATTCTATCATGTTCCATTTTACATGTATATCAATCTACCTTAATTCATCCTGCCCCACCCCACCTCATCCTTATTACATTTTCAGGCAAGATTTTGCTTAGTTCAAGTATAATACTGTAAGTTTTATTAAGAAGAAATATCAACAAGTTGACTACATAAAAATAAATGCTGGTTACTCTATGTGGAACATATCAAAACTTTTAAATGAAAAAAGAATTATTAATCATCTGAAGAAACAACATCAAGTAGATGCATTCTTCTTGGATGTGCTCTAGCAAAGTTATCAATGATGGCATCAACATCAAGATTTATATGCCTGTGAACATGCATTAGTGCCAAGCCAGTTAGTCTCTCATTTGTCATGGATGATCTTAACCATGTTTTTAGCCTTCTTAATGCAGAAATCGACCTTTCACATGAGTGAGTAGTGGCTGGAACAACTGCCAATATATTTAGTATTACATTTATATTTGGGTAGAAATCTTTATCAACAAGCAAAAGTATTTCTGATATCTTGTCTGGAATTGTACAGTCATCCAAACTTGATTCTCTTAACCATCTGGCTTCCCACATTTCAAGCTCTGCACCAAGTCCTTCAATGTTTGGTAAGTCATTTTTATAAAAATCCACAAATCTTTGAAGTTCATTTTTTTCCAAGGATTTTTGGCTTTCACCAATGTCAACATCACACTTGGAACAATACAAAACCCATCATAAATCACCATAGAGTAATTGCCAAACTTGTCTTCCAATGATGTAATAAGATGGGCCAGAAAATTCTCAGTTACATTTATACGATAATAGACTTCAGGTGTTGATGCAGGAGAATTAGCTCTGTGGATCTGTTTGGTCACAATTCTGGGCATGGATGGGGTCTCACCAACACTTGCAGCCATTTCAACTGCCTGTTTGTAAAGTTTCTGATGCTCCACATTAATGTTAGAATGGAAGGTTGTACACTTTTCTTTAATTAAGTTTACTTCTGGTTTTACGTAAAGAAGATCCATCTCAGCTCATTGTAGTAAAGCTGTAGCTTGTTTTGTGAAGCCAATTAGCTTACTTACAACTTTCAAAGCAATACCAAACTCAAATCCAGCTAATTTCTTATTCAGTCCTGCAACCAATGAGACAGTATTATGGTTCCAAACCCCATTATCTTCCCCTCTCTTGTTAAATCTAATATCTTCTATTGTTTTCATTACTGGCACATACAGTTCAATTGTTCTCTCTAAACCATCTATTCTTTCTATCTACTTAGTCCTACATACATCCTTTAAAATAAAGTGATTTGAACCAGGCAAATACTTTTTGACATTTTCAATAAGGTAGTCTTGCCGTTTAGGGGATAAATTAAAGAAATCAGCAATAACTTTGCAATTATCCATCATTTCCCTTACAATATAAACAGAGCATGAAGAAGCAATGCACAGATTCAACTGATGACTTGAACAGTGTATATAGACAGCCTTACTTAATTCAGACCTAATTAAAGCTGCTGTACCTTTGTTAATGCCTGCCATTGCACCAGCTCCATCATAGCCCTGTCCTCTACACAAACCAAGATCTAAACCAAATCTTTTAATTGCTTTCAGAATTTCATCTTTGATAGCACTTCCAGTGCAAGCACAAGACAAGTGAAAGAAACCTATAAATGCTTCCCTTATAACCCTATCAGCATCAACATATCTTAAGACAATTGATAGCTGTTCTTTGTTTCAGATATCTGCTGCCTCATCAGCCAATATACTATAAAACCCAGAGCCAGTATTAATATCATTAATGATATTTTCTCGAATAAACTTTGCACAGGCTTCAATCAGTTGATTCTGTGTTGTTTTAGAAAGATAAGTTTCATTTTTCTTCATGTTTTCTAAATGTTCTTTCAATTTCACATCACCAGCATCAACTCTAAAATCTACCAAGGCTCTGAAATTCCTCTGTTGCTTACCATCATGTTTGGAATCATCGGGGTGACCTCTTAAACCTTGGTTTGTTTGCCCACAATATATAACACACTTTAGAATTGGTGCAAGTTTTTCATGGTTCTCTTGTATTTGCCTTGCTCTTTGCACTAACAACTGCTGATCAATATCTAAGCTCCTTTGCCTTTGCAAGGGGACCTTGAAGATTTGCAAATCTTGAACACTGTGTTTATGCATTCTTGAATGTATCTGATGAGCAGCAAACTTACTGACTGCACTTGTCCAAAGAATTAAAGGACTTTTAAAGAGCTTGTCGAGCTTTTCAGAGTTATTTCCAAAAAGAATGCAAGGCAAACAGAAAGCCCCATCGTACATCCGGCTGTAACGCAGCCATGGATATATTCTAAGCCATTCATGCCTGAAAGACCTCTGACTCATTTTCTTACCTTCTGCAGTTTTGGGAAAGCTATAAGGATCCGGGTTCCAACATTTAAGAATTAAGTCATACTTTTGATCGTTAGTCAGACGTCGAGCATTTGGAAAGGCGTATAAACCAACATCAAAAGGGCTACATTCGGTAGCCGGAATACCTCGTCTGCTGGCTCCATGAGTAGCTACTGACGTCGTATTAGACCTTTCACGACCGCTTCCGTTTGAAGATGTTGACAGTTCTTCACCTCCAGATTCACGAGGGCCAGGATTCTTCTCGACGTCACCAGAGATGTCAACATTTAAAGCCAACGGACAGTAACTAGATGTCGTATTGGAATAATATAAACATCTTCTGCTAATTAACATAATTCTTACGGAAAACTGAAGAAGAGTACTGATCTGAAACGGAAACAACGGCCACTGTTCTGCAACGCTTAGCAACAGGAATGAATTCTTCACCAAACTTCCGAAGGAGTGCTCTGTCAAATGGTTTACGACCGGTTTGCAGGAATTTTCAGCCAATGGCATTGCATCTTTACCGGTTTGTAAGCTCACACGGTGAACACTGACCGGTTCGTAACCTCTCGCAGGCCTCTGTTACAAGGTTTGCGAGATTGCGTGTGGTTTGCGTGCGAATATCCTTCAACGCGGCCGTGTGCCTTTCATTTCTAGCAAGGGAATGGGCAGACCAGGAAAAATTTTGAAATTTTGTCCGATAAAATTGACATTTTCATCCAGAAAAAAATTGTGATTATTAAATGTAAATAAAGTTTTATATGAAGACATAATTTTGTATGATTTAACTATTATATTTGGAAAAAAACCACAGGTTCGTACAAACCGGATAAACCTGTCTGAATCCGCCTCTGATATATATATATATATATATATATATATGTATATATATATATGTAACTATATATATATATATATATATATATATATATATACATACATATATATATATATATATATATACATATATATATATATATGCTCTCATGAAGTCCAAAGACATGAGAACAACTTTTTGTGATAAACCTATGGCAGCATTTAGGAGACCTTGTAACTTGAGGGATGACTTGGTGAAATCTAGATTTAAACAATATACATACAACATACATATGTATATGTATATGTATATATATAGAATATTATATACAAGTATGTGTGAGTGCCTACTGCTATTAAGATATTTTGTAATTTTTCTAATGCTTGTACAGTAGGTGTCACGGTTTTAAAAATGGTTTGTGATTTTTCACCTATTTTTAAAGCTCAGTTATGGAGATCATACTAAATAGTTGATAATAGCAGTAATATATTTTTAGAGTTTAAGTTGAGATCTAATTTTACATCAAAGTTATGCCTCACTTACAAGAAATACAAACAATATCTCGTTATCTAAAATGATGGTTCCAATCTTTGATCTCATTTTCTAAATTTTGCATTATACATCTGCATTTACGTCAGATATTGTGATTGATAAAACCTTTCTCCAACCATCCAATTCAAATAATTTCGCCCTTTTGTAACAAGCTTGATCATTTATTCTAGTATCCTTTGGCATGTTTATTAGCCCAAAATGATTGTACAAAAAACATTCATGTAACAAGACAAATTTTATGGCATTGACAATAATTCTGCAAACACACATGACAAATTCCCAATACTTCTACGTTCAAAAGATGTCACAACTGACCAAATATGCAAGAGAATCCCAATTATTACAGTGTGTCAGCCACACTGGAAAATCCTGATTTGTGATTTTGCTCAAATTTCTTAAATTCCACTCATGAAAGTCATAATTTGATTTGTGAATCAAAAATCATGAATCATTATTTCCAACCTTGGGAGTTTGTAAATTCTAATTCCTCAGGAGGAGTGTGTCCTCTGAAAAATGCAGAGAGGCACTAAGTTGGACAAAATTTACAGAGGCATTTTTCTGCTGACTGAAATTTTAACTTTTTAAAGGTGGAATGTTGACTCACTACAGAAGGGAACTTTCCATGTTAACCTTAAACATCTATTCAATCCCATGGCTTGAAAACCAATTGGACAATTTAGCAATAAAACAAACACTACCATTTATCACACAAGGAGCCTCATCTCCCTATTAAACATGATGATAGCCAATCACTTTACTTTGAAGTAATTCAGTAGTGCTTTCAGGATTTTTTTTAACAATGATTTGCTAGTTATTATACTATAGAGAATTAAACTGAAGCCTTATGCATAATAAACTAAACATCTATGTACACATCCTTCCTGCTACTGTATGCTTGCGAAACTCAAACAAGCTTATAGTGTACTTCTTGTAGTGGTTAACAATCGTACCCTCAGTCTTAGACAGTGAAAATTTATTCTGATGGTGAGACAATGGGATCTTTTGACCAACATCCTACTGTTGACCTCATAACTCTAGTATTGAGGTCTATGGACTGAAAATTATCAACAAAGAGTTAAAAAACTGCTACTATATGCACTCTTTAACAATTATAAAAAAGGTGAAATAATTTTTGCTGTTATTTGCAATAAATTAGTCAAGTAAACTTAAGGTGACAAAGCTGAGGTGGATACAACATGCCAAAAACTGTAAAAGAATAAGAACAGAAATGGACTAGATAAAGCACCTCATATTTCGAAGTTTGGATAAGCAATAGTACGTCATGGTATTGGTGAATCTGTTCATGTCAAATTCATAAGAATTGCTGAACGGAAATGAACATGTAATTTTGACACACCTATAACAATATGACGTTACAGACCTACAGGGTTCCACATTCCTGCTCAACAGCGGTTAGGCATCCATGTCCAATCGTTTACGTGATTCCATTTATTTTGGTCGCCTGTGTACCCCAAGTACAACAGTCTTGAATACAAATTGCTATTTATAAAAAAATACTGGCAATCCTGTATTTTAGCATCGGGTTGGATTTGGGAAATAAAATAGCGTCGGATTCATTTTATGAAGAGCGTCGGATTCATTTTATGAAGAGCGCCGGATTCATTTTGATAGCGCCGAATTCATTTTATACATAACCCTAACCCCAACCAACCCTAACCCTAATATGTTTTAATCCGGCGCTCTCCATAAAATGAATCCGACGCTATTTTATTTCCCAAATCCAATCCGACGCTAAAATACAGGATTGCCAAAATACTTTACTTGCACATGATATAAGTCACTTATATACCTCAGAAGCGAGGTCGCCAGCTCAACGAACAACGTAATTCATGAGAGTTAATAATGGTCGAGCAAGTGACCTCGACTATTTGTTAAAATAATAGCTGGATGTCAATAGCTGTTTCGAAACTGGAAACCTGTCTTTAAAATATCCAGTTCCAATGAATTCGAATTTCTTGGAACCCCACCTGACATTTTGAAGGCCAATGATTCTGTCCACAATGCCAAACAAGCTACCGAAGTGACAAGTGTATACAGTCGAACCTCTACTTATGGACACCTCCCGGAAGCGGACACCTCTTGTAAGCGGACACTGTTTTTGGGTCCCGACCAAAACACTATTAAATTACTACATTTACAACCTCTCCTAGGCGGACACTTCCCCTAAGCGGACGCGGACACCAATTACACCTTCACAAACAACATTATAACCTCTCGTAAGCGGACAGACTGGATTTATTTTCTGTTAAATTATTAATTATGCTGCTTAGATAACTATACAGTATTAGGATAGAAATATATGTGTTTGATACATTCATTAAGTTATTAACTGAGCTGATGACAGGTCGATGCGGAAACTATATATGTATGAATTAAATCCGTTATTGTAGCGTCGAATCATTAGCAGTCATTGTTAATTTAAATTTTCTTGTCCAACAACACATATCCAGTCTTGTGTATTTTGTTCCTCAACCAAGTCAAAGAAAATTGGTCACCCTGGAACGTATAAACGCACGGAATCTCAAGTCCGTAACCAGCCCCACGATTTATTCGTTTTCCCTTTACTGTAACACTTGCAGAATTGGACGAACGTTTCAAAAATTTGCTCACGTAGGGTGCCATACTTTTGGGTATATGACCCACAACGTCAACTGTTTCATTAACAGTATTGGCATGAGATGTGCCGCTGCTCTCTGTTGATCTCCGTGATGGTTTAACAATTGCCACAGCGTGTGAATCTTTTTTGTTTTCTGATTCCCTTTTTAACTCGTATTTTTCGTCCACTTTTGGTTCCCAAATATCCATGTATTCATGGTAACCTCGTATGTATGATTCCACATTAATGAAAGTATCCATTGCTTTGCGCTTTTGCGGAAGGGCTTTGCTAAACTATACGCCGCACGCGCAACACTTGTGAATATCATAACATCACACCTGCTCATGTTTCAGTAACAAACAAAAAGCAAAAGCTGAAGGAAAGGACTAACCAAAATCAACACTGCATAAGTCAATTAAAAATAACAAAAAGGAAAAGAACTAGGTTAAAGATATGAGCCTGTCCAAAGCTCGCACTTGTTTAAGCATTGATGATAAAGTTGAACTTATAAGATATCATGAAAGTCATCCACAGCTAGGTGTCAGAAAAATCGCAGAGAAATTTAGCTGTGGCCGAACTCAAGTTTCAACGATTATCAAGAATAAAGAATCCATTCTAGACGAGGCAAACCATATAGCAAATCGGGCTAGTCGGAAAAGACAAAATCCGCAAAAATTTTCTGAAATAAACGAATATTTGTGGATATGGTACAATCGCTGCAGAGAATCTAATATTCCTGCGAGTGGGCCCATGCTGCAAGAGGAAGCAAAACTCACTGCTCAAAGACTTGGTGATGATGAATTTCAAGGTTCGAACGGATGGCTAGAGAAATGGAAGAAAAGGTACAACATCAAAGAGATGAGGGTTGCTGGTGAGGACGGTGATGTCAACGAAGTAACGCTTGATAGCTGGCAGGAGCGCGTCAAGGAATTAACAAAAGGTTATGCGCCTAAAAACGTTTGGAATATGGACGAGACCGGTCAGTTTTGGAAAGCGCTTCCAGATAAAAGTCTTTGTGAAGCAGGAAAAAGATGCAGAGGCGGAAAAAAAGCGAAACAAAGGTGTACATGGACATTCTTCGTTAATGCCGCTGGTGGTAAGGAAGAGCCTGTCGTAATTGGTAAGAGTAAAAAGCCACGTTGCTTTAAGCACTTAAAGGACAATACCAAACCGTACAAGTGCCGCTATTTCTCAAACTCCAAAGCGTGGATGAAAAATGAAATTATGATGAATGTGTTAACCAATTTGAACGGACGATTAAAACGTGAAGGCCGTACAATAATCCTGTTCCTTGACAACGCACCCTGTCATCCGCATGAACTTAAGGGTCAGTTTTCAAACATTACTTTGGCCTTTTTGCCGAAAAATACAACATCGAAGAGTCAGCCTCTTGATGCCGGAATTATTCAATTGTGGAAAGTGAAGACTAGAAGGAAGCTGCTTCGCTTTGTATGTAGCAAAGTGGGTCAAGAAAACGCAAGTGAGATTGTGAAATCTGTTCATCTTCTTCAGGCTATTCAATGTGGCAAACAAGCATGGGATGAAATTGAGTCAGAGACCATCCGAAAATGTTTTGTTAAGGTGGGAATGTATCCAGAAGAGTTAAGTGATGATAACGATGATGACCCTTTTGAAGGGGAAGAGATGATGAATTTGAATGAACTGTGCTCGAAACTTTGTAATGACTGCTCTGCCGAGCAGTACCTTGGTGCAGACGACTATGTCCCATTCTGCGATGACTTGATCAACATCGAAGATACAAACTGGCGAGAAGGATTAAGAAGAGAGCTGTTGAACGAAACAAGCGAAATTGACAAACGCCTAAAGTTAGATGATGGCCTTGACATTGACGAAGACACTGATGGCGAACAAGAAGACGATGATTTCGACGTGCCTTTGAAGGAACCCGAAATTAAGACAGCTGCCAAAGCTGCAAATGTTGCGGAGAAGCTTTTAGATTTCGCATATTTCACGGGCAACGAAGAACTTTGTCGAGCTGTATTAAATGTTAATGAGATTCTTACAGACATACGTTTAGCAGGGCAAAAGCAAGCGCACATAACAGATTATTTCAAACCATCTTAGCAGAACTATAGACACTATAACATCATATTTACAACGGCAATGTAGATGTTATGTTGGTAATGTAGAGACACAAAGGTTTTATAGTGGAGTTTTTAGAGAAATTTGTAATGATAGCTGTAGACAATAACATATTAAGACCACTATTGAAAGAATCATGTTTCAACAATCACTTATCATTTAAATATTAACCAACCTCTCATAAGCGGACACCTCCCGTAAGCGGACACCAGGTCGTGGTCCCGAGGGTGTCCGCTTACGGGAGGTTTGACTGTAATATAGAAACACCCAAACGAATTGTTAATCGTGAACATCGCATATCAAATATAGTCTTACGAATGAGTCGAGAAAAATACATATCATGAACACCAACTTGCTTATTTCGACTCAACGAAAGATTCACACCTCATATGCACCAGAAAGAGAATTAGCTAAAACTCCTTGACATGTTCGAACAGAGATACGAAATGGATCAGCAACATCTGGTCTTCCACTGAAGAAAACAGTTCACTAGTAGCAACAAAACACGTCACACGTACCTTTAACGTTATTACTAATACAAGACGAGTCTTCTAAATACATAAGTTGCCCACCAGAAACGTTTTAGTCACTCCTGTGTTCTTGTATAAACGACTTTGTCCTCCTGTATCAGTTTACTTCCTCGCTAGTACTTAAGAAGCCCCGCCCGGTCGTGACCATAGGGACAGGGAGTTTACATATTAATGCATGCAGCAGGAAGATCACATTGGGCGCATGACTCAATGGGTTTGTTAGAGTTGTACTTTTGGAAACGGAAAGCTTGAAAGGAAATTCTGTCGTGGAAATGAAATTCTACTTAATCTTGGAGTTTAAAAATTCCTAAAACTAGAAGCACGAATCCAAAACTACGTTGTAAAAGTTGTCCACGAGTAAAAATGTAAATTTAACGACCAAATCCCTCATACTCGAACTAGAAACTTAAAAAGCTTAAGTGTTAGCCGGATGTCGTTAAAAGGCAATGAAAATAAATTATTAAACTCGAAAACCTGCCGAGAACGGAGACTGAGACCCTCCCCAACTACGAAAGTCTTGCTGAGAGGAATGATCGAGTAAGGGGATCACATGAACACTTTTCGAAACAACGACGACGCCCGATAGGAGTTCAATCGAGTGACCTGTTGATGAAAACTGCTGGCTACACAGACATGAACACTTCTTTGGTAAATTACAAAATATACGTAGGCATTGTACCACGCTGACGGTATTTTGAGGCTATATATAAGTAACCATTTGAGATGAAATTTAATTGGGAGTAAGCCAGTATACTAAGTTTCAAGTTTGATTTCGTCTCTTTTCCCATCTACTTCTGTTCACAGCCGGCAGAAATAGGAGGCGCCTGTACTGCGAGTTGCAAGTTTTCGAGTTGCTAATCTACGAGTTGCAAGTCTGGGAGTTGCGAGTAAACGAGATGCGGGTTTGCGTATTATACAGGACGTTTGCAAAAACATTGTGTGACTTATATGTCCTTTTGGTAAATATTTTTTACAGCATCTCTAAACTTTGGGATCCTCCAGCACTACAATTCAAGGCAGCTGGGCCAATACTATACAAGGCAAATTCCTGGAGCAGAAAGTGGTGGCCAGTCAAGTCAAAGGATTTAGTGAAATCAAGGAGAAATACACAATAAAGACCACAATGCATTATCTATGATATTAGGAAGGTATTCATAAATCATAGTCAAAGATATTTTGCATGAATTCTTAGATCTAAAACCGTGTTGGTGGTTAGAGATGATGTTATTCAGAACTTCTGAGAGCACAGCTAGAAAAGAAATTGGTTTTAAGATAACCATTACCACCCTCTCCAGTTCTAGAATACAAAAATTACTCTTGCTGTTTCCACTGTAATGCGTAAATGGCTCTTTGACTCTTTGTGTTCTAATATTACATAATTTTGCTATTTTAACTTCGACAACACAAGCTTCACTCCAATTGTTAAATAGATATAACTACATATAACGGAACTGCTTCGATTACAGCTTGAAACGAATATCTCGGGCGTGCGCGCAAAAACTGCTTAGGCACTTTTTCACTTTTTTTTTCTATTTATTTTCTTTTATCGTATGATAGTGTACTTAATTTATGTTGTTAGATAAAAAATCTATGAGCATAATGTACTTTGACTAGATTTTTTTAGCTTTTTTTTCTTTCAAAGTATTCCCATGCAGGTTTGCAGGCTAGCCTCTAGTAAACTCACAAACTTATTGTAAACTCGCAAACGTAAATCGTATATTCTCGTATGCCAGGTAGGTCAAATGACGATGATAGACTCACAAGTTGACAACGTAAAAACGTGATCGTTGTAATTAACCCGGTGATTGTAGGACAAACCGATTCAAACTCGTTTTAAAACTTTTCATAGAGGTCTACTTCGTAGGGTACTCGATACTTCACAAATAAATGCATAACTAGGAATAGAGAAACGCAACCACCCTCGCCCACCTTTCCATCATATTCTTTGAGAATGCAATCGAAGTTAACGAGTTGTGAAAGTTGTCAAACAGCGTAATTTTTAAGTTTAACAGAAAAGTCCCCGTTATCATAATTGAAAATTGAATAAAAATTAAGTGTTCACCAAAAGTCGTTACAAAACGTTGAAATTAACAATACCAGCTGACAACTTACCTAAAATTTTGTATTCACCACTCCGTTGAGACCCTCGTAACTTAGAAGTCTACTAGAGAAAACTGGATTTGTACTTTTTGCTCTTTGTAAAGACAGCGTAAACGAAAAAGAATGAAACATTCAAATACAGGGTTAGAACAAATAGAAGCCAATGGTGCAGGCAAGGCTTGAACCAGGCACTTCAAAATTGGCCCAAAAAGTTGCAGTGCCTAAGATCACTCGTATATGACACATGATACTTACTGATTCATATTTTATTTATATCTACCCATTCTGCCGCCAGGAATTTTGGACATTACTTCTTTCTCTATATCTAACTCTCTTTTCAAAGATGAAAAACGTTTCCTTTGCTTATGACAATTTGACTTCTTTTTCTGTCAATAGTTAAGTATGGCAAGTGGAGGGACGTTTGTGGCGAGGCAATGAGATCTTTATTTGAATCACCAAACGATACGAGATAACTCAGGGGCAGATTTTGGATTTTGTGAAAGGGGGGTTGCCAGGCCAGTTGGGGTTCAAAGTTTTTGAGAAGAGGGGGGTGGTCAACCAGGCCTTTGGTTATTCCAGTTTTTTAAAGGATGGTAGTTTCTTTATCACTAATACAAGGTGCACAATTAAAGAAAAAAAGATGCAAGTCAAGTTTATTATGTAAGCATGGAGATTATGGCGAGGAATCTCCACATTGTTGTGTGGCTCAAGGGGGGATGGGTTAAATCTCCTAAATCCCCCCTTCGATCCGCCACTGTAACTATGATTTACGAATCTCAATTGATGGCCAGTCTAGTAAGAAGTTCTTCTTTGTACTTCCTCTGTCTTTCGTTATCTCTTCTTTCAGCTCTGCTCTGCTGTGTTCTTTACTTGTTTATTGTTTTTTGCTGCCCTCTCTTGTTGGAGAACGAGCGTTTTCTTTTATCCTCTTTTGGTGGGCTATTACAGTTGACAGTGACTGACAGTTGGTAAGAATGGACGGGAACAAACCACATGCACTTGGACCAAGTCTTTTCCTTTATCAGATAAAGGCGTTGTTTGGAATGTGATGTGGTCATCTTCGATACTAAAAAAATATGATTTTTAACTAAACTGAACTAGTAAGATTGGAATGTAACAGTCTGCCTCCTCGTTGTATCATTTGACAGTTTCATTTATAACATAAGCTCAAATCTTATGTTGGGTACATTACTGGATTTCAGTAATGTATCCAACATAAGTAGACTAGACTATATTAGGATTTAACAATACTAACTGTACCTTGACCTGGAAATTGGGTGGAGGAAATAAACCTTTTAAGGTACACTGATAGCATCGTTGATGACATTTTCGAGTAACTATTGTGCTACGATAAGACTTCCTAGTTACAGGATGAGATAATGACTATTTTAATCTCAACCCAGAAAAAGTTCAAACAAACATTACAGCTTTCACGATAAGACCTTCCAGATGTAGCTTTGGTGTTTTTTTCAAAACAAATTGCAATGGCATTCAATATATTGCTATTCAATTCATGACAACTTGTTTCATACACATTGCAGGCAACCAATGATGACGAAATGTGTTTCATAACAATTTTAATGCCTGCCACTGATTCGATTGAGTTCTTCCGTTGTTTCGTTCAACAGAGTTTTTCGCTTTCAGTCTCGGTCCTTACGTAGCTATTCCACTATTTCTTATGAATTTCAGACTGATTTTTCTTTTTCCCCGCTTTTCCAATCGCCCTTTTCCGTTTAGTGCTCAATGCTTTTAACAAAACCTGTCAAGATTAGAAGGGAAGTTTCTTGCTTTCGTCATCGCTGCCACGGATATGCATCCTTCAATTCTTTCGTGGTTATTTATGTCCTGAAATCCGATCACATTGTCTTACATCATTTCCTTAAAAATTATTAACTTTATTCCTTCTGAGAGTATAGTTGCTAAGTAGTTCGAAGGCCGAAGTCTCTCGACCGAAGTCGAGTGAAATTTCATATTTTCATATATTAGTGAAATTTCGCTTATAATGATGTTGACCAACCTTTCGCCCGCCATTTCAGTGGCTCTATCTGTTCAGCTTTAGACATAAAAGTCTTCCTCACATCGCCGTATCTGATTTGGTAATGATAGCCGCAAGCTGGAAGTAAGGCGCCTTTTCATTTTCTTCAATTTCTCACCAGTTATTGTTTTTATTAGTCATGGGCTTTTAATATTTTCTCGTAGGTTCTTAATCCTCCCCCCCAATTTTTTTTAATTTTCGACAATTGGTGTTTTTATCCAGCTTGGAAGAATAAAATCATTGAGCTTATCTGTTTTAGTCCTTTTCGTCTCACTATTCCCCTTCATTTATTGATGATTAAAATTTTACTTGTTAAGACTGCTTTTAAGCTGTGCAATCATTTTTATATTTATTTATTTATTTATTCTGGTGTTCTCATAGGTCATGATGTAACTTAGTATCTTTAGTTAATATTTTCATCAAAATGAACTTATTTTAGAAATAGTTTGGCGCATTTAATTATATTCATATGTCAATTTGTGTATGAGTTTTTTTATTATCATTATAATTATCGTCCTTATCATTACTTTAATTATCTTTATACCATTCCTTCTAATATTTATTCGCAGAAAATGGTTTAACACAACAGGGCCCGAATTCTAATTGTAAATAACGAGTGAAAATAGACATAAAAAGCTTGGGAATTGCAAAAAAAAGAGGTGTGTTAAACCCAGAATGTTGTGAATGTAGTTTGGCACGCTACAATTGGTAGTAGGATCATTTCAATCCATTGACCTCAGGGTTATGGGCTCAGCACGCTTTCCCTCCGCCACCTTGCTATTTGTCTTTCGGGATTTTAGAAACTGGCGAGCTGCTGCAATGAGAAGTGGTCGGTACGAAGCGGAAAACGGTTTCCATACAAACATGAATGGAGATGTTTTATCCCTTGTACCACTGCCAATAATTATACCACCTAGAGACACAAAATTAATTTTCTCGCAGGTCA
The DNA here is from genome assembly GCA_030142905.1 of Heliopora coerulea. NCBI lineage: Eukaryota > Metazoa > Cnidaria > Anthozoa > Scleralcyonacea > Helioporidae > Heliopora > Heliopora coerulea. The sequence goes on from JASJOG010000253.1 coordinate 362,204, forward strand.
ACTAAGGGTTCTGCTGAAGTGTTCTTTTCCGTCCATGACTTAAGAAAGAGGTGCACCGGTGGCCACGTTACAAGCGTCTACATCAAGAATAAAAGATTTAATCACATCAGGTTATCCTAAAGTCAGAGCTTTCATAAGATGCTCCTTCAGAGCATCAAATGACAATGTACATTCTTTCCGTCGACTAAAATACCGCGTTCTTTTCAGTTAGTGTATGCAAGAGTTTCGCAGTATCTACGAAACAGGGAATTAAAAAGATGGTCATAAGTGTATAGTCCAAGAGAGCTTCGTCATTCTTTGGAGTTAGACGGTTGAGGCCAGGACTTGATTACTTCCACTTTTCCGGATCTTTCGAGATCCCATCTTTTTCAAGGGGCGAAAGGCGGGAGACCAGGTAGGTTGGGCTTTGCCAGCCTTGAGCGCTAACTCATCTAAGAGAAGGTAAACTCTGATTCCAAACCCGGATAGGTAGAGCTCGTTAACTCAGGACGGCAATCCACCAAGTGGTGGCGCAACGAATAAAAGCAATTTTACATTTTTAAAATTTACATTAGAGCGAAAAATGTCTAATGGAGATTAAATAGTGACCAATATGGGATCAGAACCAATGGCAAAGGTCTCATGCCCAGCTGGTTTCCCGATAGTAAACAGGAAGGGTCTGGAGGTGATCCTGCAACTTCCAGAATAAAATGGTCAAAAGAGGTATACCGACGAGTTATCCGTAGTCGAATAAAGAGTGATCCTAGTTAAACAGGCTATCGAAAAGGAATGATAGACATATGGCGAAGACCTGTGATGTTTGAACTTAGTGAACAGAGACTTGCTGGATAAGCAAGGGTAATTATTGTACCCGATTGGTTAACAAAAATTGAATTCGTGAAGATGAAAAAAAGGGTTAACGCCGAAGAGGCGAAAGAAGTGGCCGTGTTGAATTTTGATGTGGGAAAACAAGTATTAAGAAAGGCTTAAGTGAAGAGGAGATTGAGATACTTTGTAAAATAACTCGTTTTCAAAAGGAAAAAGTAGTGTCTGTAGTAAATTAACTTAGAATATTTATTTACAACATAAACAATAGTAAATCAAAGCAAAAATAAGAAACTGCTTGAAGAATCTGACACTGGCTTCTTTGCTAATGAACGAATAATTTGTCAGTCAAAAAACAAGCAACAAAATTAATGTTCTCAAGCTGTGGGGTAATATATTCTGACATCCAATTCATTACAGTACCGCCTAAAGCAATAAACAAGAATATTATAAAACGGTGACTGGAGCTGATTTAAATCAACTGAAGAAAGTAATCAACAATGTTGAAACGGCAAACGTTGAGACTAATAAACTTGGGAACAATTAAACAAATATAGCAAGGATAAAATAAAGCACACTCCGAATAATATTGACATCGATCTTGAAACTCAAGATTTGAGTTAATGACAAGATGAGACTATCGCGAGATCGTAATATTTCGACTTAGTTTCAAAATCATCACCAGACTAGTAAGGATAACCTGGTATATATAACAAACCAATATAAAAGGGGCAAGTGGTGTTATAAAAAGAAAAGAACGAAATAAAACGCATAATAGAAGAGTGATGGCTGAAATTGATAACAACTATCAAGTAAAACTAAAAGAGGCAAAAGAAATTAAGAATTAAGAAATATGAGAATGGAAATGTGCGGTATTAGTAAATTCGGCTTTTCAAAATCAAACAGAAGAGGAACCTTATGACGAACTTAATGGATGAGAAACAGTGCATTCAGCAGTGCCTGCAATGAATCTAGGAATTCTTGGAGGTCGATCAGGGATAATCCTTTAGAGAACAATAAAGATGCGGACTGATTGCGTTACGTTAAGGAAGAAATTAAGGAAATTCATGAATGACAGAATGACATACATATAGATCATAGTATGCTTAGAAGTGTTGAATTAGTGTCCGGTTCCTTCACCAGTGTTAAATTAAGGGTTGTTATTAGCTCGGTATAGTCACACTTTAGGCGAGGTACGGGATCTTTATTGGTATCACCAAAACGAAATACACAAACTAAGGTATACTAGCAAGAAGTTCTTCTGACTCTAGGTTCTCTTCTTGGTGAGTAGCTTCGTTTTCTCAGCTCGTCTGCTTTCTTTGGCTCCTCTGCTGTTCGTTGGCTCTCTGCTGTTTGGGAAAGGAGCATCTCTTTTTATGGTTTCGGTGGGCAATTTTGGTTGACATTGACTGACAGTAGAAGTTGACCAATCAGATACATTCTGACCAAGTCTTTCGCTCTGCCAGGTGAAGACGTTGTTTGGAATGTAACATGATAAATAAGGATGTTTGAAAAAGATTTTTCGATACTAAACGCATATAGTTCTTTGTAAAATTATAACAGTAAAATCAGAATGTACGAGTTCTTATCTCAGTTATGTTGTTTCACAGTTTTACATCGTATTTCAAGCTCAAATCTGATCTGAACAGGAATTACATCATATCTGGAATTCAGCAAAGTATTCAATCAACGTAGGATGGACTAATACAAACCAGAGCAAGGATTTAACAATACCAACTTGTACCTTGACCTTACATTCGATAACATAAACAAAAACCTTTTAAGCTAGATCGGTAACTAGTAATCATGACATTTTCGAGAGAATTAATCATGGTGCTGGTTACAAAAATAAGATAACAACTTCACATGTCTAAAACCAGACAAAACTCAAACATTACAACTTTCGTGATGCGATTGTCTACCTATAATTTAGCAGCTATTTTCACAACAGACTACGTTGAAGTTTGATAAATTCCATTTAGTTCATAATGACATAAATTGCAGACCACCAAGTTAATGAAATGTGTGTTTCATAACAAAAGCAACTGACAAAGATACCTAGCTAATTGGAAAGCGCCACGGCAAGAGCGGCAAAAGGCACTTTGGTAAAAAAATGTTAATCGGATGCATGCAATAACAGGAAAAACGACTGGAAGAGATTGTGCAGACTGGCCAAATTCCAGATTGCTAACAAAAAGACGAACGGTATTATGTGTTAAAGACCAGGATCAAACAAATGTATAGCAAACAATTACCGACCCATCACATGTTTAACTGTATGATGAAAGATTTTCACCGGTATAATTGCAGAGATATTATATCAATATTTAGAGTGAAATAATTTATTTCCAGAAGAACAAAACGAGTGTAAAAGAAACTCGAAGGGAACGAAAGATAAAATATTAATCGATAAAACCATTATAAAAAATTGTAAGAGGAGGAAAACAAACCTTTCTATGGCCTGGATCGACTAAAGCAAAGCTTATGACATGGTAACCCACATGGCTCAGCGAATGTTTAGACATAAAATTGGTATATAGAGAGCTTTATTGTCAATAGCATGCCTATAAACCGAAGATGATTTTAACTGTAGGGACAGAGGAATTGGGGGAGGTGAAGATCCGCAGAGGAATATTGCAACGGAATGAAATGCCAGCATTATATTTTGTTTGATTCCAATGTGAGTAATACTTAGAACGTGTATGGCTCCCGCAAAAGCGAATCAAGTTCTGTTTATGAATGATTTGTTGCTTTTTGTGAAAGAGGTGAAAATAAAATTGATTTACTCATGAAGACGGCACATCTAAGTAGGATATAAGAATGGAATTTGATGTGACAAAACGTGGAGCATTGGTACTTAGATATGAAATGTTGTTCATTATAAAGGAATTCATTTGCCATGTGGCGACGCAATAAGAACGATTGATGATGAAAGGTACTAAAGGGGTATATGCAACGATTGGAAAAATTCTAAGTTCGAAGTTGAATGGAATAAATGTAATATGGGCAATCAGTAGTTGGGAAGTGACGTTGTTGAGGAAAGAAGCAGGTGTACTCAGTTCGACGTAAAATAAACTATTTGATTTGCACCAGAAGACACGACAGAAGATTGCTATTTAAAACGGCTTTTACCGAAAAAAGCAATGTGAACAGGCTTTACGTGAATAGGAAAGAAGGAAGAAGAGGATTAATAAGCAGTGAAGACCACCTGCAATGAGAGGTTTATTTACTTCCGTGATATGTTAGGACAAAGGAAGAAACATTATATAATATTATAGAGAAATAGAAGATTAACCTGCAGACAGGGCCGGATTAAGACTTTGGGGGAACCCTCGAGTGTAATTTTTGTTACCTTTTCAGTTATTTTTACGATCACTCTAATACTTTGATCTTTACGTGTGATATCAGATATCTTTTTAACAGCCCAATGGCCACCCGACCGCGGGCAGCCAGCCAACGACACACAAGGAGCATGATGCATCACACTTCCATTATAAAGCAGCTCTCCCTATCTCACATTTGTAAGGTAAGGTAACGACCAAATATTACTTGAAACGTCACAAACGGACAATGCTTTATTTTTCAATTTTAGGAAAATAAAATCTGTAGTCAGTGCAGAAGGCCCCTTAATGTTGCGGGCCCGGGGACCAAGCCTCGGTGGCCCCGCCCTTAATACACTGCTGTAAACAGATGTTAAATTCAGATGTAGCTCAACCAACTCATATTAGAAGAAAGCAGAGCTTAAACAGTCCGAAATGGGATACGGCAAGAAAAGCCATTACATGCACAAACATGTAGAGCAACAAAAGATTGAGCGATGAAGACTAATTGGGATTGCTTGAAATGTGCGTGTACAGTTAAAAAAGATAAACTCCATTTCATGTGACCGAATATGGATGCCAAGTATTCGTTGAATATACACTTCACTTCACTGGCATTACCACCAGTATATAAATACAAAACTCGAGGCTGGAATAATATACCGTTCTGTGTTAAACAAAACAAATATTCAATAAAAACAAGCATTAGTCTAGGCGTCAAAACTATAAACTAAACGCTTTTAACTCTTTACCCACAATAGGGTCATATATTACCCTACTTTTGTTGATCTGGTTTGTAACCATGCCAAATCAAGCAAAATAGCGCAATTTCAATTTTTTGGGTATAACATTGTTAAAAATAACCCCAACTTATCAAACAAGCAACCAAAAGGAGCCCCAGTCTCTGCTTTTCTCCCAACACCCCTCACAGGGACAGCGACTTCACGGAAGCGGTGTCTCAGCAGAGTCCACCCAGACCGGTCCACCCGCACGTGGATTCCAAGCGCATGGGTACGTTTCTTTTTATTATATACCCGCAGTATAATCCCTCCTTTATGATCCCTTCAGTACAAACGCTTCTCTCGGTGTTCAATGAAGAAATCGCGCAGAATAACATTCTAAGTGGATTGACCTAAAACACCTCAAAAACAATTAGTCGGTAAAGGGTAATAACATGTTGATACCCCGTTTGGAACCTATTTTCGTGGCGGGTGAGATATGATGTCCCCATGGCGTTGTACATTTTTCCTTGGAACTATCAAAATCTATTTAAAAAAATAAGTTATCCTATATGTGACCTTGCCCCATACATGCCATAGTTTTTTGTCAAATTGAAACGAATGCCCCAAAACATTCAGCCAAAATGCGCATTACGTTAATTGTGAAACCATGAAGCCTCTTTCGTTCCTTCAAACAGAAGTTGCAACCAACTAATGAAAGCCCATGACTTAAATTGACAGTGTTGTGAATGCCATTTTAGACTTTTCAATTAAGTTTCATTAAACATCCTTTTTCAGACTTTGATTTTATACGACACTATCAAATTAGATGACGCAAACCATTCAAAAAACACAAGTGAAAGTTTCAATTCAGATGAATGGAAATAACTTAAAACCAACACCTTTGATGATGACCTGATCTTACAAGTCAAGGGTTTAACTTGCCAACACAAATACACAGTGCTCTCACAAAACATTTTTGATAATCTTTACTAATCGTAACCCATTTAGGTGACATAACAAAGTTGAAGACTCGCAACAACGGCCAGACAAAGTGTGCCATAGATTGTCAGTTTTACTCAGTCCTCCGAATTTAAAGTAACGAAGGATATGGTGGCCAAGCTGGTATAAATAAGGTCAGAAAGTTAAAATCATATGTTGCTCAGACTGGTACGCTTATATGCTGAAATACATCTAACAAAAGTCAAATATTCCCCCCAAAACTTTAAAGCCGAAGAGTATATTAAACCAATAAAAAACTTATGTTACAATGTCGATCCATTTTTCCAATTTCAATTTTCACTTAATCAGTTCTGTGGAACAAGGAAGCCTTCACAGCTTAAACATAATTTAATGATTGATAGTTGTTATCATTGTTTTCTCTGACGTTATTTAATCCTTGGTAGCTGGGCTCATTTTCAACAATTACCTCATCGTTTCTGACATTTCTCGAGTTCACTCTCAGAGATTGATAATTATCTTCAACATCTCTCCTTCTCACGTCCAGTTCTTGATAGGCAGAGATAGTTTCTTTTTCTTCACGATATGTCTCAGGGACGGTATGTGGTTCAGGTTTAGAATTATCACCTCTATTATTTAACCTGTGACACAAACACTGCACGCTATAGATGAATATCATCCCCATAAATATGCCACAGACCAATGTTCCAACGAATACATACCATTCTGTTCCAGAAGTGCCATTTTCAAATTTCGAATTTTCTGAAGAAAAGAAAATGAAACTCGGTAATCATTATAAAAGAAAACTACAGACCTTCGTATTCCACCAGCTAGAGCAGAATAACCAGGTTCCTAGGCTCGGCCGAATTTTTTTTTTTCACTCTTAGAAAACGGGAATGATTCTAGACATGTACCTTAGGTACCGTAGCACAGTAGTAACAGAACTACCCAATGAGGCTGGAAGATCAGAGATCTACCCTTACAAACCTTAGCCTGTACTGTACTGCGCCAAAATCCGTCTAAACCAGACGGTTTAGACGGATTTCGGCGCAGTCTAATAAACCATTTCTCTAAATCAACAATTAAACTGTAATCTAAGAAAAAAATTGCTATGCTTGCCAATACCCAACAACTGTGTAAATTTTTGTGTTAGGTCGAAAACAAAGTTAGGCATTTCATCCCGTGATCACTCTGCTGTAAATATACTTCATGGTGTAGCGTTTATTTTTTAACTCTTCACCCACATATAAGGTCATGTTGAACCTACTTTGGTTGTTCTGGTTTTCAACAATGCCAAATCGACAAATTAAGCAAAACAGCGCAATTTCAAATTTATTAGATATAACATTGTCGAAAAACTAAAAAAGCTCCTCACCCCTGTAAGCCTCACGGGGACGGCGAGATCACGGGAGAAGTGTATCTGCAGAGTCCCACCCACACCGGTCTACCTGCAGGTGGGCCTCAAGTGTATGGGTGCGTTCCTTTTTGTTATATACCCACAATATAGTCTCATGTGAGTAGGCTTTTATCGATTGTACTTGCACATTTTTTGGCATAATTTGGGAAAACGAGCACATTTTTGCCATTTTTTGTGGAAGTAGCACTGCTAGCATAAATGGCATATTTTTATCAGTTACAGAGCACATTACTATGGCCATAACTCTCCAGTAAGTCACGTTTTGCTTATATTGAGTTAATTTATAAGCTTTGTTCAGTCTTGTTAAATTCTGTCTCTTAGTGGGCCTTAGTCTAGGCGCCTGTAGTTCACCGGAACTTTAGTTCTGCTCCAGCCCACGCTCTCAAAGTCAAAACAAAATGGTTAAATTTAACTGAACTGCTGCTATATGTTTTTTCCCAATCATTCTGCCGATTCAATGAATGTTCTTTAACTTGATTAATTGCAAGCAAGTGTAATACAGGAGGGAACTTTTTGAGGGCAACCTCCATGATAGCAAGCCATTAGTGCAGTTTTGTGTTGTATTTAAAACATTTCACGAGATAAGGAGCAATCTATTACAAGCTAGACAACGTTGGGAACATTGACATGTTTTGCTTTCTTTACTACATGAAAAACGAGTACTTAATTTCGATTTTTTAAAGTTAATTTGTGAAAGAATGATTTCAGAAAAAGAAGCATAATTTTGAAAAACGAGTGTAATTTTAGCATAATTTTGAATAAAAACGAGCAGTGCTAGTAGCATAAAGTACTACTTTTATCAGCACAATCGATAGAAGCCTACATGTGAGGCACTTCTCTCAGTCGTAAATGACGAAACCGCACAGAATCGCTTTCTAAGTGGATTGACCCAAAACACCTCCAAAATAATTGGTCCATAAAAGGTTTAAAGGCACCTTGCCCAAGCACCACTTCATGGGAGGACGCCATCCTTGTTACGGTATTGCGGACGATGCCGTCCTACTTTATACTTTTTCATACCCTATTTATACCTGTAGCATTTGAATAATTTGAAGTTACTTCGGTTGGAGAGGTCATTGAATCACGGAAGTCGTCTGTCACGTTCAAGTACAAACTTTCGGACACACTTCCCAATTAATTTTTTGCCGAGCATTCATACCACCCAGCGTAGCTATAATTTACTTTATGGACTGTTTTCACTCCACTGACAACTCCTGTGAGCTTCATTCCATTAAATAACATGATGTATTCAAGAGGTAGAGTGGACTGTGCCACACATATAATTGTCACTTTCTGACCAAAAGTGGCGATGTTTTTGTCTCGATTAGTTTGAAAGAAAACGATCGTCGGTTTAGCTACACAAGAGGAAAGAACGATGGTTACAAAATACGCCAGACAAACAATACGTAAATCAAACAAGAATTAAAAATTTGCTTTGAGAAATAAAATTATACTTTACTTAGGAATAACTCAGGTCTGGAGTTTCTGAATGTCGAGAAAATAGAGGGTTCACTATATAAATCAAAGTTGGAATTGTGTGATACTTATGCGAAAACAGGGACTAATTATGTAAGATTAAAACGATTTACAAGTGGCACACCATAATTAGGTTAGTAGTCAGGCATTTTATAATGGTCACCAGTTGTGTAACTCCTCCCACTCACTGCCTTCCCGTCAATACACTGTCAGTCTGCAGCGATTTAACAATGTCCACAAAGATTTCTTTCAATGTTTCCAATTATTTTCTTATCCCATCTCAATTTCATGTCCAATGAAGTCTTTAGGAATTAATGACACCTTTGAAGCAGTGGTCTTCAAAATAATGACTACCACCCTGCCGACTTAACTAACATCACCTACATGTTCATTGTGAGCGACGCTTAGGTAGGCCGTGATCAGTAGCTCGCGACGCGTTGGCTCTATAGGCACTTCTAGATGCCGACATTTTATACTTGTAACAGGACGCAAGTGATTCTTGAAGCATGTATGTAAATGAACACAAGAAATAGACGTGAAAAATGCATGGACGTTATTGAACAAACAGGATAATACATTCTTCACCAAAACCTTGTCCTGGCATTTTGACTGCCTTCCCTCTGGTTTGCTAGTTAAGTCTACACAACTATCGTAAATTCGTATTAGCGCAAAATACTTCGCGTATGTGCCTACATCAGAAGTGTGGTAAAATAGGTGTGATGATGGTGGATTAAATTCAGGTCGATTGCTTTATATTATCAGCCATAATATATGCATCTATTCTTACGCTGTTAATTTAATACTAAAGCTAAAACTTGAGCCTTTCTCGCGAGATGTGAATGAAACTACTCTCATGCAAGGAAACACATGTGGTGATGTCAGCTGACCTGCAGTCACGGGGATTACGCATAACGCGAATTATGCATAACCCGCAATCCACTATGCAGTTACCTACTTGCCACTTACAGCTATGCATTTTGTTTGCCGCAACTGTTCTTTATATTTGCTGCTTGTGAATTATTTTGTTTGCAGCAACTCTGAATTAATTGCAACCATCTTTTTTCTTGTTACATCGACATCTTGTCATTTGAAGCAAACGTCCCTAATTTATGTAATCATAATTTGTTTGCAGAAACACTCCGATTTAAAACATGTCCCCAACGCGCGATCATAAGAACTTTACATTGGCATGAAGTTCCTTTTGTCTAACAGAATTAATGCTAAGAACATGCAGTTTGATTTGTTCAGTTTTGGGGTGCAGTAGTTTTGTATGCCTTACCGGTTTACAAAAATACAATTTGGATAGAAAACGAATCTGTACGGAAGATGGCTCTCCCGATTTGGTATCTTGCTGTCCGTTATAATGATGCCCATATTTATCAGGTTGTTCCTACTTGACGTCAGCCCCTCTGACATGTGTCCACGGACATTGGACAAAAGTTCTTCACCATCTTCCTGCCGACATAATGTGTTGTATTTCAACACACAAGTAATATCATTGGCCAAACTTTGAGTAATCTTCCTTAACTTTCGCGTATCATGATTCTGCTGTGCTATTTTAAACGTAACTTTTCCAGCTGTTTTATCTTTGTTGGACCAGTATTTCATTCTGTCATTGTAATTAAGTCTTTTGTAATCACCCCGCTCTTAAGTTTCCTTTCCTTTCATCCAGTTTTCAGCAGTCTTTAATTGGTTTGCTTCAAGTAGTTATCAAGGTTTAGCTCGCAATTCTAATGTTGTACAATCCTCCATACAGATTAGACCTCGTTCACCTTCACCGCTGAGGAGATACAGACGGTTGACATTTGCTCCTGGATAGAGTGCCCTGTGGGGAGCAAGCAGCATTCTGGTTTTTCGATCAAAGTTCGACAACTCAACCCCAGTCCACCTGACCCTTTCACCGCTGAACCGCACTGGCTTTGCAGCCCAGTTATTGATAGTTCACACATAGTTTTATACGTTATTATGGCTTAAAAAGTTTTGAATGATGCTTAAGTCGTTCTGTTAATATCCGATCTGTCATCCTCTTCAGGATGATCGTGAAGATGAGATTCCCGCTTAATCCTTTAATGCCCAGAATCCGATATAAAAGACACAAATAACTTTAAGGAATGAACACCACCTTCTTCGAAAGTTTACCGTTGCTTAACATCGGGAAGGTCTTACCCAACTTCTTTCAGACTATAACACCCTTCATCACAAATGCTAAGCATTTAGATATACCAAAATTTATTCCATTGTCTTCATCGAACACTCCAAGTGTTTGTGTTTCTGGATACTACGCAAACAGTTACACATCAACCACGAACAATAAATGTTTAATCCTGACCTTCCTCAAAATTTTATAACGAGCAATAGCCTTACTTCTTCGTTCAATGTTTCTTCCCATCAAACATTGCTACTAAAAAGAGAAAAGGCGACACAGAATCACTCTAAACTTTTCTCCCTCAAGTCCTCCCTGTTTTAAGCGAGTTGCGTTATCCGACTCTTTATTCTTACGCTGACGAGTGTTTAGATGTTTTTCATTCCCCCTATTGTTTGTAATGAGGCAGTGAGCTTTCAGTTGTCTTTTAGTCAATCTAGGTAATAACAAGACTGGTCTTTCTCTTACATGCACTCTTCTTTTTCTATTGTTAAGTGGTCCTTGGTTCCCCGATTCCAATTTCCCCTAACTCCAGCCTTTATGCTCATCATCGAAACCACCGTGTAGTTCCACATGGTCGTAAAGTATATCCGATATTACCCGGTCAGCCAATTCCACATAAAAGGCTTAGGGTCAGTAACTGTATGCATGCACCCATTCATTTTGCTGGATTTTTGTTAACAAGTACAGTTGGCCTAAGGTTCACGCACCCCCCTTCCCTGACCATCAGTGCAACTATCATGAAACTGTTTAGCTATTCTAATTGGGGATATTTTTGAGTGGTTTTTTGTAAGTTGGTTACGAACATGGATAATTCGCGTCTCCAGGTTATTTCAATTTATTTAAATATGCAACCCCCAAATAATCTACAACTGGTTCCACCAACACTTTATTCAAGTTTTTCATAGAATTCTTCTCGGATTAGTTTCTAATAATCTTGTCTGTTTGTATATTCTAATTCTACCTATATATCTTTCTATTTCATTTGCTTTGGATATCTTTACCATTCATTTCGCCCTTACCGGCTTCATCAAATAAATTTAGATCTTTCCTAAGTTTATTTATTTAACCTTGAAGCATTCGCTTTGCAGATTTTTCTTATTCTTCTTTTACTTAAATCTAATTCCTAGCCCTTCAGTTAGCACTACAGGACTTGCATGATTTAGGTTATTGGTTCTCTAGATATTATCCTGTCTCGATTTTGATAGCCGCGTCAATTATCCTCAGTTAATTTCAACCTTTCTTGCATTCCTTCTTTTCGCCACCCATTTTCAACGATGGTAGTTTCTCGTCCATATTTGTTAATATCTTTAATTCATTAAGTCTGTCGCAAAAGATCTTGATTCTTCTGGATCATTTCCATCCATAAAATTTTCCGCTGGAAATTCTGTTATTTCGGGTGGGTGCGAGGATTAAAAAAAAAAAACCACAAAAAAAAACAACAAAAGAAAAAAAAAAACCAAAAAAACAAAAAAGGAACAAACAAACAAAAATAAGAGAAAACTTGCAACCTATATCATTCCTTACCACAAACCTAACACTGTAGAGTTACTTTGCCCGTCAACCCTTCTTCTTTTCTCATGTTCGACCAAGGCAAAATGCTCACTCCTAAGGAAAACTGTTTCGTGATCTACTAGCATTTGCTCGGTCACAATAAACACTCTTTTTTGTTCCTTTTTTTGTTCTTTTTTTGTTCATGAGTTGAACACAGATTTTAGTGGGGCAGAGATTGCAAACGTGATTGGAAAGATAAAGTAGAAAATTTTTATTTTTTTTTTTAAGTAGTGAGTTTTTAACCCTTAGGGGTTTTGTAATTTTTTCAGAAATAGTATTTTGTAAATAACTTTCTGTTTTAGTAAAGTATATGAGGATTCTGATTAAAATTTTTTATACGATATTTTTTGTTCCAGGTCTTCATCATTCTTTGCATGTCGTAACCGATTTTCTCTAACATACTTCGCATTTAATATTTAATCAAAATTCTGTTTTTCCTTACAAACTATTTTTGGCGTCTCGTTATAGCAGTAGTTTGATAACGATCACGCGATGTCTGGTTTATCATGAAGCCCTCTTCTGAGAGACAGGATACTTGGCAATCGTAATTGGCTCCAGCCCTATTTGTCTTACTGAGATTAACTATTGGCTTCCATTTCATTTCAAACAGATATATTTTGTGATACAAATACTTATTGTTAATCTATAGGAGGGATTTTAACTTTGGAAGATTGATCAATTGTCTGAGCTGGCGATCTGAGCTGTCGAATATCCTCTGACCATTTGATTACGTTGTTGTAATCCTAACCTAAATGGAGGCGTCTATGAAACCTTCAGCACTTGCAAAAACTCTGCACTTGTCTTGAATCCACACCTTGCCTTTTAACTTTTGAAAGTTTAATGGTGCAAAAAACAAGAAAAGTATGAAGTGAATGGGAGAAACATTCCCCTGAATTTTTCATTGTCGCCTAGACAGCCAATGGTAAAGTACGAGTATCCAGCCTGAGCATTCGTATAAAGCTGCGGCACCTTCCAAATATCTCTTACCCATAACCGAAGAAATCTTGCAAGTCCCCGCCAACGTTAAGGTTTCTAGTAAAGTGGAAATGAAGGATGGTCTCCAATAAACCGAAGTAAACGAGGAATCGAGTAAAGTTGACAACTTTCTCGGACGTTATCGCTGGCAGAGAATGCCCCCTCGAAAGTGTTGTAATCAGCCAGTTACTCCTGGGTGGAAAAAATTAGAAAAATTTCGTCAAGATGAGTTTCGAACGTAAACCGCGAGCAAAACTGTATAAGATCCAGAGGCTCGTCTTGAGGCCCCTTGTGGGATCAAAGGAAGGTCTTGGTTGATCGAATCCTGCACTACTTTGGCCACAGATTTTAAGCCTGATTTTTCATTTAGTTAATCACATTTTTTTGGTTGCAAAATCATGTTGCCCAGCGGATTTCCAACTTGTTGAAATTTCCTGTTTGTTTCTTCATGTTTCCTCGATTTTTCCTCCTCAACCCTTAGTTTCCCTTTATATCAACATATATACGTTATTTATCGTTCTATTTTTCTTTCTTTCTTATTGCTTTCCTCGTTTTCCCCTCATTTTTAACTCAATTTTTCCTCACTGATTTGCTCCTCTACCTCTGGAATCGCACCAGCAGCACAGAATTTCCACGAGAAACTGAACCAGAATCTAGAACAATTAGCCCTTTCAGGTCCATGCCCGATTTCGATATTTTACTTTGGCTAATACCAGACGATTTTGCTCGTCAAGGGAAGACGTCTTGGACATGAAAGGGGTTACAAGGGGTGTATACCATAGCAGACAATATTCTCATAACTAGCCAAGGACACAACTCGAAATGAGATCACGATTCCAACTTACCTGGCCTGCATCAAAAATATCGAGAAAGAAATTTTAAGCCACATAAAACGAAAGAATGCTGAAGCAGTTAGGTTACTTGTCAGTATAGCAATGTACCTCTCGTAGCCCCTGAACAGGCTGTACTATGGGTGCGGCCCTTACAGAAAATTGACCCGCAAGGATATGGACACCGCAGTATGAAGATGTGTTTGAAAAGATCGCGAAATTTGTTTCCACTGCAACTATATTGAGATATTTGAACTCAAGTGACCCAACAAAGGACCACGTGATGCTTCATCCGCTGGATTAGAACTTGCCCTTATACAGAAAGGCCAGCCAATAACGTCTGCTAGTAGAGCTTTTTACTCATCAGAAAGAAGGTACTCTCCAATTGGGAGAGAACTGCTCGCTCGAGTATTTGGCCTTCAACACAGTCAATTCATCAGCAAACCGATAGAAAAAGGAAGTAGAATAGAGGAGCGACGACAGGCCACTAATCTTAACTTCAAGGAAAACTCTGTCAACTGCCGTGAAACGTTTACAAAGACGTTAATCGTACTACGAGAGTATGATGTTGAAATCTGTTACAGACCTGGTAAAAAAAAAATTATGTCTCCAATGCTTTCTAAAAAGCCCATCTGAAATCCTACAAAAGATCAACGGCGGAAGAAGATATTAAGCGTGACCACACCACGTAAGTTTTACCAATATCGGAACCTCCAATTCTGCAATTGCAGAATGAGACTGCAAGCAGTCACATTTCGTATTTTATGCTGGGCTTTAGTATTTGTTACATCTGGCTGATGTTCCAGTGTGTGCTTCATGAACGGTAAGTTAGAGCAAGATGTTGAGCAGTTAAAACTAAATTTACAAACATACACAAGGTGCTATCAGCCTAAGATTGACCTCTTCTTCACTAACCACAGCCGATAAAGGATCGGGATAATTTGTTGTTGGTACGTTTTCTCGAACAAAATGTCGACTGCGTGTTTAGCTGCACTTCGGGCAATTAAATAATTTACCGCGATGATCCACTACATTGTTGAGATTTCGTTTCAATTTTTTCTTAAGGAAGACGAATAAAATGCATTGGATAAAAAAGTATAACGAGAATCATTTTAAAACGCATCTTTTTGTGGCAACCATATTGACTTACACTTTGCAATGTCCGCAATTTTTGCGTTTTTTCACAGTTTTGATCAAGTGACACTACAAGTGCTTTTTAGCCTCGAAGTGGTGAATTCATTCATGGCGCATATTCGCTTCTCATCTTGCGCGTTTTCAAGGGAGAATGCATTCTTGCGGTTAAAGTAAAAATACATCTAGATGCATCCTGTAATTTATTTTTGTCATCATATAGCCAATCATTTTTGTAAAAAGCATAACGAAAATCTCATCTAAGCACATTTTTATTATGACTTTTAAAATTTCTTCTTTGATCAAGCTGTGAATCTTTTCTCGTTACCAGAATTTGAAAGCACGCGAACACATGGCACTGATAACTTATCTCAACACAAAGTACTTCAAAACTTAACAATTTCTAACGTCTAATTGGTAGCTGGTCAGTTAATCTGTATGTATAGGAGTGTTTGATATTTGGTGATAGATCACAGTGCAGGTCTTCCATAAGAACTTTTTTGTTTATTTTTATCATCTAAATCATTTGAAAAGCCTTCAAAGATATTCATGTAGTCAGATCCCGGCTTCAGCTTTCGGCAAATTGCGATAATTTTCACAGGTTTCGATTTTGGTTCGACAGTTTCAACATATCTAGCCTCCAATTTATCTAGAACCAAATGTCTTTTGTTAATCATGTTAAATGCTCTTCTAACATAAAGAGTTACAGCTCCCCAAGATTGGAGCTGTCCTCCCTAAACAATCCGTAGCCAAGAATGTTGATTTGAGATCAATGACCTCATCATCATCTACTGTATTATCTAATCTGGTCTCATTTACACTGAGTGCATCAACAGGACTGATTGGAATGAAAAAGTTAAATCAGAATATTTAAGTAAAGAAGCGATATTTTCATGGACCAGATGGAATCGTCCTAAATTATCTAATGTCTTCAAAGGCGTGGAGTTTCTATATAATTCTATGTAACATCTCTCTCATTCATAATTCATGAACTTAGTGAAAACATTTATGAAGAAGTGCCACAAACTGGACTGTGCTCATCCATCAAGTGCCATTTATTCTTCCTTTTCAGAGAATAACAAAACAATAGATAAGGAGTTTACTTTACTTTAACAAAGCAAAAAAGAATAGCCGAGTCATTGCCAAGCAGTTTAACGAGATCATGCGATTGAAAGAACTTTACGCGCACATTAAAGCGACAATAGCCCAAAAATAAAATATCTCTCTTATTAATTAAAAAAACTTGTCATCAAATTATCAAAATACATCGAGGTAAGCGCATACTTTAAAATTCCCATTGAGAGATTGGGTATTTATCTCATGGTGGGCACTTGTTTGAATTTTTACGAAATTATTACTATTATCAAGTTTGAGTGAAGTATTGATACGAAATCAGGACTGTTCTTCACTGGATAAAAGCTGCTTGCAAAGCAACGATGGTCAATTAACGATGGATAACCTATTTTTGCCATGTGTGAAAATAATTTCGCTTAAATATAAAATTGCCAAATGTTTCTATTCCTAATTCTGCAGTATGTGAAACTCTCAGTTTCTACTTTGGTAATTCTGCTAAGCGATTGCATTCCATTGTGTGTTGAAGTAACTAAATCTTTGTTCAGTGAAAGTTTTAACCCGAAAGACTGCAGATGAAGGTATTATTAAGAAATTCATTCAAAACTTTCTAATTCGGACTAGTGTCAAATATGTACAATTCTTCACCTTATTGGTTGAGAAGCTACGTGAAAAACACGGAAATCTGTTCAATTTAAAATCGAAACACCTCTTTGTACATTGGACGAATCGCCTCGTTTTTCAAACACTTTTCAAACCTTTAAACTCACAGTCACTCGCACTAACATACTGTGTAAAAGATATAAATTAAATGGAAAGAGCCAGTTGAAAACTACACTTATGGAGCTTTTTCATGAATTGAAGATTAGTAATGCACTCACAGTTCACTATCACTTTGATAGCTTTCTCGACAGTTAAATTATAGCTTCGAACTGTGCACCGGTAAGTCCCGGCATCCTCTTTATTGACATTCTTCAAATATAGTGTTTCCTTTGAATATCCAACGTCACTAATCTCCTCACAACCTTTGGACCACAGAGCCGTTGGAGGAGGGTTCCCGATTGTACCATAACAGATACATGCAACATCTTTACCTTCTTCAACAGCCACGGGTTGAGAACAATTCGTTGTAGCAGTTGGTTGCTCTGCAATAAATTCGAAAAAGCATTGTCCTTAGTTGTATTCGTGAAATATCAACCCTCTATGTATATGCAAGTTTGTAAAGGAAATTGGTATATGGTCTCTGGGGCAAAGAAACGGAAAACTAGTTCTCCGAATAAAGCAATTAACCATGACGGTGCACTTATCTCAAAACATAAAGCGCATATAAAATGAACCCAGCTATGAACAGTACTGCTTGCCGATCTCATATATTGAGCACATGGTAAGTCTGAAAAATGAATCCAAGCGTCAGACGCTCAATGGCGCGCATGATTGCGAAACTGACACATAAGTAGGATGTAGGCCCGTCGCCGGAGTGGAACGTGAGCCTTCGCTCCAAGCGCCAGCATCTTGTTCCTAAGTTTTGACAGTTCTCTAACCTTTTGCCTTTTTGGACTGTGACAATCACGTGAAACATATTCTAGAAAGAATAACTAGCATAATTAATAGCACTCAACTGCATGTGTAAGGTCAATGACAATAGAAACACACGGTCTTCAGTTTCAGCATATATATATTTTCTTGTGTGCGTTTCTGCGTATTTATCGCAAGCTTGCTCAAAATTTTCAATTTATTTAAATCATTTGCTTTAAAAAAAACCCAAAAACAAATGGGTTATTTCGTCTTACAACACAGCAACTCTTGTAGCTTGCAAATTGTTAACATCAGTGGCTCATTGGCCTTTTAAAAACTCTAAACTGCCACTTAAATTCTTGCAAGAACCCCAGGCTCGCATATATCGTGTAAACATGTTGCATACGACACTAGGTTTTAGTAGGTTTTGGTATACTAGTAGATAATTAAGTTTTACTTCATAACGGTATCCAGATCCGGTACATCCATAATACTAATAATCGATTTCTTACCTAATATGATTACCGGAACGTCAGAAGTGATTGTACCACCACCAGCAGGTCTCGTCAAAGTCACTGAAAGGGAGTACGTTCCAGTGTGACTAAGATTTGCATTTCGAAATACAAGTGTTGCCCCGTCTATAATGCTGTACGTTGGATCAAAAATAACTGGAACTGAGGCACCCAAACCTAGAGCAGCCAAGTTTTTAACTTGAGTTGACCCTGAACTGGTAAAAGACCATTGAACACCAAAAATATCAGAAGATGGAAATTTAATTTCCCATGACAGTTTAACCGATGAACCTGGAAGCCAATATGTAGCATTACCATCAGGAAACGAGATCTGCGCTAAGAGAATAAAAAAAAAAATCAAGAAAACAACAGAAATTTGACATCTGACCAGATTTTCCATCTAACAGGAGAACGGAGGTAAAAATAATCTTATTCTTTACCAGTGATGCAAAGTATACTTTCCGATTATAATTGTAGCCAGGAACTTTTCTTGGGGGACGGGGTGGTTTCATTGTCGAGCAACTTTTGATGCTGGAAATTTTCAACACTCTAAAAGATGTACTGCCTTCTTCTATGCTAGTTCATTTCATAAGACAGTTATGTAAGCGGCACGGTAATGGAGAGTTAGGCTAACGACCGTGCCTTTTAAAGCCCTTCGTTTGTGTATTTCACTTCTACTTACAGAATTTTTTTTTTTATTTACAAGAAGACTAGAATGGATGATGACTTCGAATTTTTCGCTTTACTCCAGCTATTTTATGAACTAAGGTCAATTTTGAGTTGACCCTGATCTGGTAAAAGACCATTGAACACCAAAAATATCAGACGATGTAAATTGAATTTCCCATGGTAGTTTAACCGATGAACCTGGAAGCCAATATGTACATTACCATAAGGAAACGAGATCTGTGTTAAGAGAATAAGAAAAAACAAAAACAAGAAAAACAACAGAAATTTGGCATCTGAGCAGATTTTCCACCTAATAGGAAAACGGAGGTCAAAATAATCTAATTCTTTACCAGTTATGCAAAGTATACTTACCGACAGGCTATATGGAATAATTATACAGGGTGTCCCAAAAAAACCGAAAACTATTGAAATCACCAATAACAATTTAATTGTTAGAATTTGAATGCCTAAGCACTCTGTTGGTCCCCACGAGTGCATAAATGATTGATATAAGTAATTTTATACATAATGCTTTAAATTCCCACGGGCAAAAAATCGCGCACTTTACAAGGCGATTTTCTTACCTAAATTTTAATACATGCACCTTGTCAATATTTTACGCATCATTACGTTCAGCTTTTTCGTAGGGCATTCAAATTTTAACAATAAGTGATTTCAATAGTTTTCGGTTTTTTTGGGACACCCTGTAGGCAGGCACGTAGCCAGGAATTTTTCTTGGGGGGAGGGGGTAGTTTTAATGTCGAGCAACTTTTGAGCGCTGGAAATTTTCAACACTTCAAAAGATGCACTGCCTTCTTCTAAGCTAGTTTATCACATAAGAAAGTTATCTGAGCATCATGGTAATCGAGAATTAGGATAAAGACCATGCCTTTAAAACCCTTTGTTTGTGTATTTCATTGCTATTTACAGAATTTTTTTTATTTACAAGAAGACTCGAATAGATGATGACTTTGAATTTTTCGCTTCATTCCAGCTATTTTATGAACTAAGGTCAATTTTGAGTTGACCCTGATCTGGTAAAAGTCCTTCAACACCAAGAATATCAGACGATGAAATTGCATGGCAGTTGGCATATTTTTCCCATGGCAGATGAACCAGGAGGCCAATATGTAACATTGCCATAAGGAAACAAGATCTGTGCAATGAATTAAGAAAACAGGGGGTTAAGTACACTTTCCACCAAAGAGGTAGTAGTCAATTCCCGCCGGACAATATAGGGATGAGGGAATGTTTCTCCCAAGATAATTACCACATATTCACCGAGTGTAAGGTCTGTACCAGTGAAATATCGGACTGTTGTTTTTTTAAAAGCATAAAAGTACTTAAAAGTACTTAAAAGATAATATGCTCAATCCATCAGCTGAGAGTAAGAGCCCAGATAGCAAACCAGCAGAAAGTCAGCCAACTGCGGTAATTCTGGGGGACTCTATCATCAAAAGGCTGAATTGTTTTAAATGAGTAAGGCAACCAATAACAAGGTGGTTGTACGTTCCTTTCCCGGAGCTCGTGTGCGAGATATGTATTACTTCGCTTATCCTGTATTGGAAAAGACTCCTAAGCCTTGTCATGTTGTTCTGCATGTTGGGACAAATGATTTACCTGACAAATCATCACAGGAAGGTGCTGATAAAATAGTGGATCTGGCCTGTTCCATTGAAAATAAATATCCTGGAGCAACAGTATGTTTATCTAATTTAACGTTTAGACGTGATTCAGAGGTTGTCTCCAAAAAGGTGAGTGAAGTTGATAAGATTACAAACAGGTACTGTTCTCAATCTGACAGACCTAATATTAAGCACAGCAACATTGATGAATCTTCCTTAAATAATTATAAATTGCATTTGAACAGTAAAGGAGTTGCTATAATTGCTAGTAATTTTACAAACTATATTACTAAAAATCATTGATCGTCTATCATCCATAATAGCACTGCTGATAATGATACTCACTATGCCACATCCTCAACCATTAATTCAATAGATCTGGAGGCTAATGTATTCAGATTGCCAAAGGGATTTAAGTTTGGCCAATTAAATATTAATGGTCTATATTCTCATATTGATCAGCTAAGGGTTGTGATGGCAGACTATGATTTTGATGCTTTTGCCATCAATGAATGAAAGCTTGATCACACTTATGATAGTTTCCTGGTGAAAATTAATGGCTATTCTCTTGAAAGAATTGATCGGAGTTTTAACAGTGGGGGTGGGGTTGCTATTTATATCAAGGATATCATCAATTATAAGCTAAGAACTGATTTAATACCATGCGGTTTGGAAATCGTTGCTATTGAAATTTTAAAACCAAATGTTAGACCACTTATTGTTTGCACATGGTGTAGACTGCCTGATTATCTTATTGAGGTATTCAGAAAGTTTGAGAATTTTATGAAATCTGTTGATGTAGAGGGTAAGGAAACATTGGTTGTCGGTGATTTTAATTGTGATTTTGCACCAACTTCAATTGACCCATTAAAACCCACAGCGAGTTTTTTTTATGATGCATATCAATTCCAACAATTAATTACAGATTACACAAGGGTTACTGAGCACTCTAAAACATTAATAGGTAACTTACTTACAAACGAACCTCAAAATATAATTACTTCTGGTGTTATTAAAATCAATCTAAGTGATCACTATCTGACTTATGGTGTTCGAAAATTCCATTCAACGAATAGTAACCCAAGATTTATTGAAAACAGCGAATTTAAAGAATCTCGATCATGAATTGTTTATTCATGATCTTAAGAATGCCCCTTGAGATCTTTTAGATATTAGCGATGATCCAAACGACATGGTTTACACATGGGAGAAACTGTTTTTAGAGGTACTTGATAGACATGTGCCACTAAGAAAAAGGCAAGTCAAAAATAAATTGTCACCTTGGCGCACTCCTCATATTAAGAAACTAATGTATAAAAGAGACTATCTAAAGAAACAATCAATTAAAATAAGTCCAAATCGTACAAAGAGGCGTACAAAGCAGCACGAAACCAAGTGAATGCAGAAATTAAAAAAGCCAAAATTGTTACACTACATCTTAATTTGACAATGACAAAGGTGATAGTAGCCGCTCTTGGAAAGCTATTAATATGCTACTTGGACGTAAGTCAAAAGTGTTTGGAGTTAATGAATTGACAGTAGATCAATCGGTGATTACTTGTCCTAATTTAATTCCTAATGCATTCAATGAACATTTTTCAACTATTGGTAATAAAATCAGTTCAAGTGTGCAAAATGGCTCTAAACCTCCCAAGACATATGTCAAACCAAGTAAATCTAAATTTGAATTTTCAGTAGTCACAGCAGAAACAGTTCAAAATTTACTGGCCACTTTGTCTGTTTCCAAAGTATCTGGTTTAGATAAAATTTCGGCCAGGATACTTAAGTATGCTGGTCTTGTAACAAGTTTACCTCTGAGTTACATCTTTAATAAATCAATTGCTTCTGGTATTTTCCCAGATAAATGGAAGAATGCAGAAGCATTTCCAGTGTATAAAGGAAATTCTAGAAATGATCCAAACAATTATCGGCCCATTTCTGTTTTGCCTGTTGTGGCTAAAGTATTTGAGAAACTTGTTTTTGAACGATTTTATTCATACTTCACTAAAAATGACATCTTAAGTTTCAGTCAGGGTTTCGATCTGGACATTCTACTGTTTCATCTCTTTTCTTAGATGTACCACAAGCGTGGGACATCTGAGTTGTCTATATAATGTAGGCTACTCCATCCAGCTCATCAGCACTACACTGATGAGGCCGAATAGGCCGAAACGGTTACGTCTGTAGTTAGATATCGCTCTATGGCCTCTTGGTTCATATTGAGCGCTCTACAAGATGAGTCATGCCGCTAGCACATTTGCGCACGCTCACTAGTCTCTAGTTAGAGCGCTCTGGCATGGCTTAGATGTACCACAAGCGTGGAACATCTGAGTTGTCTATATAATGTAGGCTACTCCATCCTGTTCATCAGCACTACACTAAAAAAATAAAATAAAATACGAGGCTAGAACCGAGTGTTTTAGATACGATAAAGCACATACTGCGAGTTCGATTAGATATCTTCTAAAATGAACCACTTAATACGCTAATTCCCGAAGGAAGTTTGAAAATTTATGTTTTGTAAGCCGAAAAAACACACTTCTTATTCACATATAAAGTGACATGTGTATTTATCACTTATAAAGGTTATCACGGTTATGATATTCTTTATAGTACGCTATAATATAAAATACAAATATATAAATATATTATACGCTTAATATCTGGTGCCGAGGGAAAACAAAACTTACTGTTTCCCTAAAGACAAGACATTAAATGTTTTCTTACATACCGACAGAAACAAGAAAAATAGAAGACAAAATAACTCGGACCTCGATAGTTTCTGTAGGCTTTTCGGTGGCGATTCTTCTGCTGAAACCTCCACAGAAATTCAAAGAGTGATGCAACATTATTTTTGGTACCTTTCGTGTATTTGCCGAGTCTTTTCCCTCTATAAGATGTCTTATTTCACGTTGTGAAAGACTGGAAAAATGTAGTTTTTTAACTTCAGGCTACATTCACGTCTTCGTACAAAACCTACATTCATCTGCTATTTGACTTTGTGCTATTTATCGCCGGAATTCATGCGAAATGCTTTAATCATGTGCTAAATACTTATTTTGCTCACGTGCTGTAGTGTTGCCCGCACGGGATACATTTAGATTTATACAAAGGTATGTGACTACAATCCAACCAATCGCAGTAAGTGTTACCTCCAGCAAAAATTAAATTAAATTAGTTAAATAATTAAATAATTAAATTAAATTTAAATTAAAGTACAGCCATGGAGGATACTTTATTTTACACGTAACGAACACAAATGACCTCACTGTATTTAGTAAACAGAAAATTGCATAAGTATCTCTATGCTGTGATAGTAACACCAATGACGTCATTTCAACAGGAAAAATGCCTGTAGAAACAAGAGCCGATTTTATTGATGTAGTAGTTGCAGCATTAAAAGGTTGGGCTCGCACTTACTGTCGAAAAACCAAGGTGCTTTGACATTGTTGAGTCTTTCCCGCATTACGATAGTGATCTGTTTAATAAATAAATACCGACGTTGAGGCACGTAATTGTCAAAATTGAACAAAATCATTTGGAAAATTAAGATGCGTGTTCGATAATCATAACATTACCAAATAAACAAAACTGATGGTTTATGTCTCCATTACTTTACCATTCCCTTCGTGCGGAGCAAAGACATAGATGCCATACAGAGGCCATCTAAGGATGCTGGTGCAAAAGCATCAATTCTGTCTCAGAAAGATGTTACCTGTTCTACGAAAACAGTTTTACATCTACAGCAGTGTCCCCAAAGAAACAAATATAACCAGCATCGAATCTATACGACTACAAAGCATTAACGGCGCCGGCTTGAACACGTTTCTCGCATGCTCTACAAAACATTCCTATACAGCCATTTCTTGACCAACCAAAGTAGACAAAATGCTTTCAGGGCGGGCTAAATAAGCGTTTTGAGGATCCCATTAAATCTAACCTAAGAAAGTACGACATTAACACCGATCACTTCACCAAGCCTGTAGCACATCGACTCAGGTGGATTAACAATTATTCGCTAAGGTACAGCAAAGTTTCAAAAAAATCGAATGAAGATTCTTATTTATAAAAGGAGTGGCCGCAGGGAGAACTTTCCACCAAACTTACCACTTCACTTTCCAGTACCTCAATCTTCCATGTGTTCAGCGAAGTGTGCCAATTAAACATCGGTCGACAAGCCAACGCCCTAGTTACGTTGATTGGAAATGATTTTCGATATTGAGAGAAGTTTTTGGCAGAAAATTCCAAATCTTTACGAGTCTAAGCCGATGAAATATAAGTTATCAAATATGAATAAAATTACTGTTGATTTACAGCAGATTCGCCTCTCGGATTGAAGGTGTTTCGCCCCATATGCCCTGGATTTCGTGCGTAAAAATGATGAGTGATCATCCCCTTCTTCGTAAGACTTTGGCAAGCCCTAACTGCTAGCAACGTAACATCCCCACTGAACGGAAAACACCCCCTTTAAAAAATTCAAAAGGGAAATAAACAAACTGCTAGAAAGCATTCTGCCAAAAGGAGCAGAAGAATCGTAGCCAAGTCATTCAAGTAGTGTCTTGATTAAGCAAAACAAAAGCTCAAATTTCGCTACCTTGAGTCTTTTTTCATTACATCACCACGCCAAAATAACGTAAGGTGAGAATATTAATCTTTTGTTATATCAAGCAAGCAAAATAGCAAAACAATAACCCGAGTCAAGTAAGATTTCACATATCGACTGCTTTACGTCAGTGGACATTCAGTTATTACCGTAAGGGTGTGCGATTCTTCCCAAGTGTGTTTAAACGCAAATATGCGGGTAGACATTTCTTGAAGAACTTTGGACAGTAGAAGCAGGTTCTCTGCCTTAAAACCAAACGGAGTTGGGACATGTAATTTAAGTTGTCCGTCAACTGGCATTTTGCGTCCAACTTTTTGTCTTAGAGGTACAAAACTCTAAGAAATCCTTGCTGGCTTCCTTCCCTTGCCCCACTAATGGAGAACGTTCTAGCAGGCTAAAGACAGCAACGTTACAATACATGTGTCTTTTTGTTCATAAAAATAGAGCATTTTAAAGTTAACAATTACCAAAAATTTAAGAAACTCATTAACAATCTGTAGGCAAAATTCAGTCAATATTAATGTTTAATCAGGGTCTGTAAAAACGACGCAAAGTTACTAACATGAAATCAATGTACACGATATTTACAGAAGACGGCACTTACACTTGCAGTGCATGAGTTTTCACTTGTAAAATGATTTCTTTTTACTTTAAGCGTCTTCTAAATACGAGTTAAAGAATTTTTTTAAAGTAATTTCTAAAATTCGTATCCATTCTGTATCTGGATATATAGACCATCGCCTTTGCCTAGGGTTTTCATGGACCTTGAGGCTGAACGGCCACTCATTTTGTAGACAGCTATTACCACCTGTAATTTCCGTTTTTGCTGTATAACAACTAAGTATCTGTCCTTACATCTGAAGCAAATTCATACCTTTGGAGCCGTAAAAATTCTGGGAAGCATTAAAAGATTAGGGCGGACTTAAAACCATTGCATGGGACTTCTACAAATCCTCATTTGGCTTTGGAGGACCTTTACCATATCGTTCTCTCATATCATACTACTACAGAGCAGAACTCGCTGAAATACTCGTATTGTGTATGCTAGTCATAAGTTCAAAGTATTTCTTACCAAAGTCTTGTAGAAAAACAAATTTGACCTTTTTTAAGCCTGCTGTTTTTAACGTTTATAAGATTCTAGAGTCAAAATGAGATTAACACATCAGGTGATTGCAGAAAACTGCAAAAATTTCCTCCAAAGTAATTGTTCCAAGTTCATCACAACACTCATCTGCCAGCAGCTAGGCCGGGTTCAATTTTGACAACTATTAGAAATTTTACATACACGAAAAATGCAGATTATCCCTTGAAATCTTGATGGAGTTCTCAATAGCGTATTAGTATGGCCAGAAAACAAGGTTCAGTTTCGAGATCAACGAATTTCTCTTTTTTTTCCCCGAACGACGATTTTTCGTCACACATCGTTTATCTGGACTAATTGTTCGGGCGAAAAATTACGAAGTAGACTTGTTACGCAGACCAAATGTGTCCCTCGAAGTAAAGTAACATGAGCGCTTTAAAAAATAACTACTCGGTATTTTATCACGAAAACCATGATGATGGACCTTCGAGAACATCATCTTCTCCCATTGATATCTGCTGGAAAACTTCATTTTCAAACAGTAAAGAGCTGGCCATCATTATTACATGTACTTCTTCAAATATCTGGCCATAATTTCATATCCATTCTGGCCCACGAGTCCCATACTGTAGTTTCCAGCTTTTTTAAAATAGATCTAGCGTCCAGCTATCTTACTACGGTCAGGGCCACCGAGAGAATTAGCGGGGCCCGGGGCAAAACTTTTTCTGGGGCCCTATTTATGACGTCATAGGAATCATTTCATGTGGTCAAAACCAACCCATGCTAAATCCTTCCAATTCTGGGGCCCCTTTGAGTTGGGGGCCCAGGGCAATTTTGTTCCCCTGCCCCCCCTCTCGGCAGCCCTGACTACGGTGCCAACTTTTCGGTTTGCTTTAACACAGAGATTGCTTGGCCTTAAACCAACTGGTGAATTTGCCTTTCCAATAGTGCTGCTGTTTTCATTCACTGAAGTGTCTAGTCTAATGGTGACACTGGTAATTTTAACTTTAACTGATTCTTTTGTGCAAAGGATCTCAATCCTAAATCATTTCAATCAGCAGGGACTTTTTCTTGCTCTCTTTCATATTGCTCACATGAGGATTTCTCAACACCAACATGGTTATTTCTGGCCCTACAAATCCAATTCCGTCTGCAGTGCTGATGCCTCTCCAACATGTTTGCCAAATATCTTTGCTTTTTAAGGAGTAATGATGTTGGCAAACTAGTCGTCAGACATTTCTACATCCTCAACCAATACCATTCAGTTGCAGACTCAGAAGTGTGTGCAGTCCCACTCTTTAAATGTGGTAATGATGGCTGCAAGCCAGGCACGTAGCGAAGAGGGAAGCGCACAATAAACAATAGTTTTATACTAAACTGTCTATAAAGGGCGAGGGGTCAAAATTCTCTTTTTCTGTCAGTACGCAATAGATGGAAGGCCCCCTACCCTGTAAAGGCTTCCTGCAGTGTTCGACGGCATACATTATGCATTCCAGTAAAAAGTTATGACATCGCCACCTCTTATAAAATTTCTTGGCTACACCCTAGCTGGAAGCTATATCAAAAGGTCTCATTTCCAAACTTCGCACCATACAACATCATGAACTTAATAAACGTTTTTCTTTTCATTCAATTTTTCCCCCCTTCCACACATTTCTATTAATAGTATTTAAATATTCATCACATCCTCAGTTACTGCTTACTCTCACTTTTTGCACACTGATTGGTGATGAGTCTGTTCATCAGCTGTACTTACCATCAGGTTAACTAATCATGATGATGTGACTTTAACCAATCAAAGTAGTTGAGGTTCAGCCTATAACAGGTCCATTACTTGGCCTCAGCTGAAATGAAGGTACAAAGTAAAAGGGTGACAGGGTACAGCTCAACAATTTTTTTTTGTACGAAGGCAATAAGAATGAGCCAGCTGCACAAAATACCTTTTTATGATCAATAGTAAATCAATTGTAATGTTTCAAAGTCAAGTTTGAATTTGCTGTATCTTGTAAATGATCAGCTATCTTCAAACACCAAATTTGTTTCCAATCTATGCTTAGTTATGCCTAGTACAAAATTAAGGAGTCATGCATATCAAGGAAGCCCTATAATCTCTTGCCACTTATTGTTTGGTCTACAAGTCCCACTGGGTATCCTCATTCATCAATTCTCTGAGCAAAATCACAGTAGCCTAACTTGAGCTGGATAAACAAAATCTCAAAAAGATGAATAAAGATGGAACAATTTATAACTGTGAATAAGTAGTGAGATATTCCATGGTAAAATTTATGTAGTGGTAGACAAAAGAAAGGGAAGAGAGAAAAACAATGAATTCCTCACCTTTAAAAAGAAAATGCAAAATTGCATGAATCTTTGGGATTTTAAAGGTTTAAAATGATCAAACTGTTCAATGGGTAAAACTGCAAAAAAAGCTCCAGCACTTATGGGAAATGATATTGTTTTACCAGATTACCATATGGCACTTTAGCACCACAAATTAACCAGTTTTAGTCTTAATTAACCAATCTTAGCCTTAATGTAATAAATTAAACAATTTTAAAAAATTTTAACAACAAATGTTACCATCACTATCAATGAATGGTATTGAAGACTGGCTCACAATACTGGTATACTATACCCATATAATGATGCAGTTCTGTAGCTAGACCAGTAGGGAAGTATAAGCCATGAGTCTCCAAAAAGAGATACTCTTGCCCACTTACTAACTTATCCAAAATAGATTCACCTTAAAAAATTCAACTAAACCTTGAAATATAATCAAATATTTACCATATATTATCCTCCAACAATGACAAGATAAGCAGTATCAATTCTCACAAGTGAATTGACAAAGGGATACAATAAACTCATGCTATCCATAAAAATTTTATACAATTCATATATTAAGTGGCTTTTTACTGCTTGGTTTTAAGCCTATCATTTTTATTGAAAAATAATACTCATGATGACCATTTGTGCAACAACCTGTAACAAGAATGCAAGACATTACAATTGATATTAAAAGGGTTATCAAGTGAGAGAAGCCACAAAACCTCATGAAGAACCTGAGAAAAGGTCACGTTTTTACCGCATGGAAACTGAAAATACCTTTCTAGCTTACTAAAAATTGCAATTATCCTGAGAGAGCATGCCCCTGCATAATTACAAAATGACATACTATTTCTTTGCTCCTATCTACCATCCTACATAGGAATGTTTGTTTATAGCCTGAGACAGTTCATGCATATAATGCAGCTGTTTTTGTCCAGGCAACACATATTATTAATTCACTAAGTTCACTCTAAATATTAGCAGAAATGATAAGGACTAGGGTTGGGATTAGAGATATAGGTAAGCCATGGGATGAGACATTCAGCCGAATTAAGACCAGGACCACTTTTTACATGAATGATTAAGCCTCATCCATAAAGTGCCTTTCTAATTGACAATTACATTATGAAGACACCAAACATTTCATAAAAACGAACAACGAATGATCTGAATTGTTTTAGGCAGAAATTATTTTATTTTATTTTGCGTCCATCTCTTCACAACGAAATGCAAAGGTTTTAATTGTACTTTTTACTACCAAATAAAAGGTCACCTTTGAAAAGGAAGCGAATAATACCAAGTAAAACTGAAAAATTGCAGTAAATCGTCTCTCCCAATCATCAATCAGCAGAATTATTAAAATCCCTTACCTTGTGACGTTGTCAAAAATATCTCAAGTACAAAAAGAAAGCCCCGCATTCGAGAAATAAATGCCATGTATCACTGTATAGTCCACCGTTCTTTTGCAATTTTTACAATTCCCTGGCCATACTGAGACAAACTTCCGTTGCAAAGTTTGTTTACTTCCTGGTTTTTCGTTTAGTATCACGCGAGTAACGCGTGCAGCTCTCGCGGGAAATTGACCGACATCAGTTTACTCGCAGCTGCCACTAACAGTAGAAACCAGTTGAGAGCGGGGCCTTCGAGATGGGGCTGCAGCCGCTGCATCGCTCCGGGATAAGGAGGGCAAACGGAGACTCGAGAGTTTCTTGAGGACATATCAAAAAGTTTGTATAAAAAGCAAATGGGTATGAGAAAGTCATTTTTAAGCCGCCTAAACAAACATTATTATGGCGGGAAAAGCTATCCAAGAAATCACTAATACAAGATTCTACAGTTTTCTCTTAAAATATGCGCGTTCATGTGCATCCTCAGAAACAGCCAGCAGGCCATGGGAACAAGAAATTTCAAGTAAACCGAACTATGCCGCCGCGCGTGGCCAATTTCGACTAGTGTTCTTTATGCAAAATGAATTGACTCGTGTATTTGTTCCTATTCAAAGATCATTAAAAAGTTTCCATTAGAGTGATTAATTATGAGTTCCTAAGAGGATATGACTCATTCTTTCTTCTAGCCCCTCTTTTCACTGTTTATTGTGAAGGAGGGAGTAGTGGCAGAAGACCTATCCCTAAAATACTGGAAGTCCATAAAATCCTAAATAGGTCAGTACCTCTGGCAGGGCCAGAACCACAGGGCTTTAGATTTCGCAAAGAAACGTTGTATGACTTAAAACCACACGTGCACTGGGATTAAAGATAAAAGTAAAATTTCAACTGTTGGTTACTGATTTTAAGTCATAACCTCGTCTTGCCTAGTTTCAATTTATTAAAAATTTTTATAAATAATTACCTTTAATAGTTTAATGACTAAAGAACTTCAAGCAAATCTGTCATCATAATTAACCCTTAACGCCCAGTGTCCGATGTATCGAACACCCAAGAACAAAAGAATCAGTGAGAAAACAAAGGAAAAACAAAAGAGAGAATAAAGAAAAAAATAAGGCGATAAAGTGTTAAAAGAATATGTACGTTGATCAAACTTTCACCTTCCTTTTATTGTGCTACTTGGTATTGCGGTATCTTTTCACAATAACACTGCTCGCACGTAGGTCTTCTGTTCATACAAAATTTTATTTAAACGGGCCAGTCGACCTGATACTGTGGAATATTGTGGCATCTACACCCAACAGCTAACATTTAAGTTAATATTTCTGGTGATAGGTAAACATTAGTTTACGGTAGCATGAATAAAATTTCACAATAGTTTCCTGTCCCAGGGGCCGCTGAACGATACTTTGAGTAGGGGGGGGGGGGCTGACAGTGGGTGATAGCATGACTCCCTGAAAAAATTATTTTCAATATTTCTGAGACGGTGGTTAGCACTTCTTATTTTAATGATTAGTCAGAAATCACAAAACACTGGTTATATTTACAGGAACAACTCATTTACTATCATCTGGTCACTCAAATATGGGATATGTTTATCCCACTTTTAAAATCATAAACTAAAATGCGAGTGTGGTTCTCGCTAAGTAGGTAGAACAACTCAACGGTTGAGTGAAAGGATCAAGCAACATGTGCCAAGTGTTATACGAAACAAGAACGTATCATTAAGAAATCAACCGAAAAGGCAATGTACCTTTGCTCAAACGATTAATTGTAACTCGGCAATCGGTCAACACTTGTCGTCAAACAGATGTGCCAATAACTAATCACACTCCAAATTTAACATCCTGGCAAAGTGCCGCTCAGCATTCTTTGTAAAGGTTATGGAATCCATGTATATTTGCGTTATTTTGATGTTCAATCCCTCCTACGTGGGAAGACATCATTGCCTTTGCATCAGGTATAAATATAAGCTGATAACTCATTTGAATAAATGAATGAATGAATGTAAATTTATTTAAACACGCTACCCTCATCATCAAATGATGGTTTTCATGAGGGGCGTCACACAAATACAAAGAATTCATGTAAAAAATTAATCTAAGTCCTAAGGTATAAAAAAGTTTAAAAAGATAAAATTCAAGGATGCTCGACGTCTGACTCAGTCAAACACTTTTTGAATCAAATTTTTAAAGCTGGTTATAGACTCTGTCAGCTTCGCCTCCTTTGGTAGGCTATTGAATAGCACAGGTCCACTATACCCAAAACTTTTTTTTCAAATATTCAGTTTTAGGCTTAGGAACTGAGAGGTTAATGTGGGCATTTCTAAGATTGTAATTATTTAAATTTGCCTCCCTTATAATAAATTTATCTTTTAAATTTGGAGCTGAGTGGTTGTTTAATACTTTGTAAATCAAAACTAATTTATTCAATATAAGACGGTCATTCAGATTTTTCCATGACATAGCTTGGAGCAGATCTGACGACCTCACATAATTAGCACCTGTCATAACTCTTGCTGCCCTATTTTGTAATTTTTGTATTTTCTCTTTCAGCAGACTTCCACAATTGTCCCATAACGGTGAACAATAATCAAAGTATGGGAGTACGAGAGAATTATATAAATTTAGTAAAGTTTTGTATGGTATGAAAGGTTTAACTCTTTTCGTAATTCCAATACCAGTACCTGCTTTTTTACATATTGAATCTATATGGTTTTCCCAACTCAACTTTTGATCGAGTTCTACACCCAAACATCGAAATGAGGTATATCGAGTAACCGGTTCATCGTTTATCATTACTTGGTCACTACCAAATTTGTTTTTAAGGTTATAGGATGAACCTATAAACATCAGTTTTGTTTTTTTGGTATGAAGTTGTAATTTATTTTGGGGAAGCCATTTGACTATATTTTCCAGGTCTTTATTAAGTTTTCCTACTAAGTCTGAGAAATTTCCCGAGGATGCATATATTTGAGTATCATCAGCATACAGACCAGGAGTTGTGTTTTGTAAACATTGTGGCAGATCATTTATATACAACAGAAACAAGAGGGGTCCTAGAATAGATCCCTGTGGAACACCGCATACAATTTCTTTAGCTGAGGATGTGTAACCATTAACCACACACTCTTGGCTTCTTTTTGTCAAGTAGGATTGGAACAACTTTAGCTCCAATCCTTGAATTCCAAAATGCTCATGCATCTTCTTTAATAAGATTTTATGATCAATAGAGTCAAAGGCTTTCCTAATATCAATTGAAATTAAACCAACTAATTCCCCATTATCCATTTTTCCTAACCAACTATCACACATTTGAATTAAAAGGGATAATGTTGAATGTTTTGGACGAAAACCTGATTGATATCGGGAAAGTTAGGAATTATTAATCAAGTATTGATACAGCTGTCCAAATATTTCTTTCTCAAATATTTTGCTGATGATAGGAAGAATAGAAATTGGGCGATAGTTCTCACATTTTCGTCTATCTTCTGATTTATAGACAGGTATTACCCTAGCTCTTTTCCAATCATCAACAAATACACCCGTAGAGATTGAACGTTAAAAATATAGGTCAAAGATGGGGAAATAATATTGCATGATAATTTGAGAATTTTAGCCGGTATCCCGTCAACCCCAGTAGCCTTGGATACTTTTAGACTTTTTAAATTTTTCAGAACACTTGATTCATTAATTGTATAAAAATTAAATTGCGAATTTACATCAGTTGAATTGTCGGGTAATTCTTCATTACCAGATAAACATACTGACTGTGCAGCCAGAGTTGGACCAATATTAATAAAATATTCGTTTAAATGTTCAGCAATATGTTGGCATTCATTATCTATACTTCCATTTATGTTAATTTCTGCAATATTAGAAGATTTCCCATCTTTGCCTAACAGGGTGTTAATGAGCGACCATGTTTTTTCCGTATCTCTTGCCCGAGAAAGTTTGTTAATTTTCGTTTGATAATAGACTGCTTTGGCTCTTTTCATTTCCGAGTTTGCTTTATTTCTCTCTGATTTATATTTGTCCCAATGGATCTGGGAATTATATTTCATTGCTCTCTTTTTATGCAGGTCCCTAGATCTTATTAGTTTTTTCATATCTGAATTTATCCAAGGGACAGATTTATGCTTTATGTTTTTGTAAATTAAAGGGGCATGCCGGTCAAGAACTTCTAGAGAGAAGGATTTCCAAATTTGCCAACAATCATTTGGGTTCACACATTGTGTGATTATGTTCCAAGGTATTCTGGATAAATCGTGAATAAAGTCATTGTCATTAAATTTTTTATAATTTCGAACTCTCAGGCAAGTCTGTCTATACTTTGGCATGGTCATATTTTTCACCGCGTAAATTAAATTATGATCTGACATTCCCAGATCAATAACTCCACTCCAGGAAATGTTATTAGGTTGATTGATGAATATTAGATCTATCAAAGTTGATGATGTATTAGTAACTCTGGTTGGTTTCTTAATCAACTGTTCTAAATTATATAATGCACTCAAAAACATTAACTTCTTGGAGTTAGAATCTTGTTGTGATTTAAGCATATTACAGTTCAGGTCACCTATTACAAACAGTTCTTTGTTTTCAGCATCACACTTACTAAGAAACATTTCAAATGCATGGAACAGTTCCATCTCAGAGTTACGCGGTGAGTAGACCATCTCAACAGTTAGCAGACGTTTGCACCTGAAGAGTGGTCTGCCGAAATGCAAAGTGCTTCTTTTTAATATTTACTTTCTCTGTGTGCGTTGGTTCCTCAAGTTCTTTTCAGAACTGTCTAGTATAACCATTCACCATGGTTAAGTCGTTTTTCAAAGCGATACTGAAATATTTAATTTCTTTTCAAAAAAGTGGGGGGGGGGGGGCTAAGGCCCCCCCCAGCCCCCCAACCTCCGCGGCCCCTGCTGTCCCAGCTGGTCTATGGCCTTTTTCAAGTCGAGTTTCAGATTCTGTTCCACTTTTTGCATCACGTCTTATAGAGAAATCTCACTTTCGCTCCTCTTCACTTCCTTGCAAACATTTTCCCACTGTTATGTTCCTCCAGATACTATTTTTTTTCCTTACCATTACTCACTTCTAAAGTCTCAATCTAACTTCTCGTTTTCCAACTGGCTCCCTTAAAAATTTTGTCACGGTTATTCTCTCCTCTCTCTGTACAATCTTTCGGCCCGTTCTAGACCAGTTCCACTGCCCTTTTATTTTTTTTCCATGTTGATTAATACAATAAGAACCCGCATAAAAGAAAATGCGGATTAAGAACCTTCTGGAATTAGAAAGTTGACCAATTAACACCTAATATATAAGAATCACTTCAGCCCGACAAACGAAGGAGTTTCTTATTCGAAAAATTACTAAAATTAAAACATTTCCAACCAGATAAAGGAAGATCTGAGAAAGTTGAACAACAAATCCATAAAGCTCACGAAGATACATATAGCAATGCATCCTCCTCCATAACTTACTTGGCTATATCTATCACGTGCTAAAGGAGTTAATAGCAAGAAAGGAAATATCCACTGGAGGCCGCTAGAAGGAAGCTAAGCTAAGTGGTTACCTGGAGAGCACGAAACAGCATGGAGAGAAGCTGACCATGGCCAGTTCATCTGAACCACAGGAGAAGTCAGAGGCGAAGTTGTCTTCTTACCTGGTCAAGATGAAGATTCTAAAGCAAACTGAGCCAAGTATAAGTATCATCTGGAGTATACTGGATGTGTGCACAAAACGAAGAGACAGTGAGGCATTTGATCTCAAAACATCCTATGTAGCCGAGAAATATATGAACGGCAAACTTCTCATGGTAGCCCAGACGTTGCATTGGAAACTGTATGGCTTGGGTAATCTAGCTAGATCTCGCAAATCGTACGAACAAAAACAAAACAGTTTTGATAAAAAGTATAAAGCACAATTTGATGTGGGACTTCAAAATGGATCACTGAGCAGAATACACCAAACCAAATCTTGCGTTGCTAGACAAAGATCCACGGAAGAACTTGATCATTGATGCAACAGCTCATGTATTAAAATAAATGGTTTGAACTTGGGAGAATCGTGACATGTTTGTGGAGATTGATCGTCCAGGTTAGTGAAGTCTTGAGAAAGACTGTTGGTGGAAGTCACTTCCACCAACAGTATTTCTCATGACTACACTAACCTGGACGATCAATCTCCAGAAACATGTCGGCTCATGTATTCAATCTCAAACTCATTAACAATTCATGAGGAAAACACGAAGGAAATCAATACCGAGACGTAGTTTGGATATATAATCTTAATTAGAATAAAATTTCAACAACTTTAAACCCGACTTTCTCTTTAAATAAGGATTCGTTTGAGATGCAATATCATACACTCAAAAGTCATGTTTCATCAGATATCCAAATACTTCGAAGTTGGTTAAAAAACTCGGTTATCGCCTCGTTTTTCAATTCAATTCCCAGTGTTTGGATATCTTATGAAACACTCCTTCTCGTGCATGATATATTACATAGCGAAGTGCATGATTTAGAGAGAAAACAAAAGAAGAAGATTGAAAAGTATAAAGACCTGACAAGAAAATTAAGACTTTTGAGCTGTTGAGATCGTAACTGCTGTTGTTGGTTATTTGGGAATAATTACCAGTCACATTAAGAAATGGCTGAATACGCAACAATGCTATGTATGGCTCTATTACCTAAGCTAACGGAATGTGGCCAGCTGTTTAGAAATAGCAACTCCAGCATTGACATTATTGCCACACGCCTGCTTGCACATAACGATTATAATCTTCATCTCATGAGGGTATTAATAAAAATGATTACCTATTTATGCATTCTTATGAATCGTTCTCAAAAGCATAATATCTAAGCATTGAGAGATTCAGACGCCGTTCACACGACACCGGTACGAAATGACACCGTAACAAAATCATTACGGTTAGGCATTGCGTTCACACGGTACCGGTATGAAAAAGCATGAAACCGTAATGCTAACCGTAACGATTTGAAATCGTAATGTGAAACCGTAATGAAACTGTACCTCTACCGGTATCGTGTGAATAGGTTCGTACCGTGATATTTTGAAACCGGTGAAGTTTTGTACCGGTATCGTGTGAACGGGGTCTCAAGAACTACCAAATGGATTCTCTTGTTTGGATACTGTGATCCAAACATGCGGGATGTTGCGAGACTTGAGAGAAGGGAAAAAAAAATACGAGCCGCTAAATGAGTGTTTTTAGTTTTTCAAACGTCGAGCGACATCCCAAGTGTCTGGATCACAGTATGCAAACAAGGGAAAGAGTTTGGTATTTCTTTTATAAAATAACGACAGACAAAAAGTAGTTAACTTAATGAACACAATGATGAAGTAACCAATTCTCTCGAAAATCATCGACTACCAATCAGAGCCAAGCTTAAGAAGGTCAAACCCTGGTCAACAAAGCGAAGCCACTTTAACGTAGTGACAAAGAGAGAAAACAAGCATGTTTTTCAAATCTACTTGAAAAACCAGCAACATACCAAGTGTTTGAACTACAGTATTCAAACACCCAAAAGCAGTCACGTGCTTCTTCCATAACAATAAGACTGAACGTGCAAAACAAACTTTATTACACTTTTGGCGAGAAATTTTCCTTGTTTCGATACTCCTATCCATATACGGGTATTAACCAGTCAGAGCTCGCAAACGAGTCACGTAATTTTATAAAAAGATTTACTAAGTATGATAATTACATTAATTTCAGCTCATGCTAGCAAGAAACACAAGAAAATTGCGCATTGTAGTCAGTCTCATAATCAACAAAGCTCTGAGGTACGAAGGACTTGACTTCTAGTAAGATGAGTTCAGTTAACCCCAACTATTGGACCCTAGTTCTCACGTAAATCGGCAAACCCCTAGAACGTGGATGTCATGTTCGTCTGAACTGGATTCCTGGCACCACTTTCAATCCATTGGCATGACCTTCAGTGCCTTTATGTATAGTCGCCCCCGCTTATGTGCAAATCCTTTTTGCCAACTCAATATTTGCCTATAAGCAGATTTTGCATATAAGCGAATTCGTCCCCGGGACACGCGCATCCAGGAAAATTATTTGCATAATTCAAAAATAATCAAAATAATACAAGCCAGACTCTACTTTGTGACAGACAACAATGCATTTTAAGAAACGACAGTAAATGAGTTTTAAAAATTGTATTTATCAATAAACTTAAAAATATACAAGGGAACTGATTTTAGTTTTGAAAATAATGATCGATTAATCTTTGCCACTTGGCAACATTTGAACACACATCTGAAAACCAGTTGAAGTAATAAATTTGTGTCCCTGATAAACCTTACCATAATTGTTTAAAGCGAGACTACGTGCAACGGACTTATTTTACTCTCAATAATCGAATATACCAGCTAAAATAAATCAATCGTGCTTTCTCTAAGATCTTGTAATACCTTAAAACCAAAGAAATGAAAGTGAAACTGGGAGATTATGTACCCCAGGGTTGGAACCAAACTAGCGTCATGGACCAATGGGTAGAATTAGAATTGAGGACCCCAAACGGTCCTCAATTCTAATTCTACCCATTAACCCTTTTTTACCGAGTCAGTTTCCTGATGACCGAACGAAATTACACATTAAATCAAGAGGAATAAAGAAATTGCTTGCAGAAA
The DNA here is from genome assembly GCA_030142905.1 of Heliopora coerulea. NCBI lineage: Eukaryota > Metazoa > Cnidaria > Anthozoa > Scleralcyonacea > Helioporidae > Heliopora > Heliopora coerulea. The sequence continues at coordinate 400,979 of JASJOG010000253.1, forward strand.
AAGTAACCACGATTAACAGTTCTAAATGTTACAATTGCAGAGATTCATAGTTCTCTTCATTTTCTCTTACACTGCTCAGTCCTTGGTAATCGGGATCCTGTTCATTTTGTCTTTCAAGATTTCTGGGAACTTGTGACCCTAATATCAGAGATTGATAATTATCTTTGTTACTCAGTTGCCTGAGATCCAGTTCTTGATATTCAGAGTCGTTCCCTTGTGTGGCACCAGGATTTGAGGACTTTGAAAGATTTCTTTCTTTGTCCAACTTGTTCAACAACCGCTTCATCAAATACATGACAATCATTCCAAGAAACATTCCAATTGTTACAGCAATTAAAATAAGATACCATTGAGTTCTACGCCGGTCACAGTTACAACTGAGCGTCTCTGTAAGGTAAAAGGCAGAAAAATTGGGAAATAGCAACAAATTAATACAACTGTGCGTATAACGAAGGAAAGAGGTCACGAATGGCTGAAGTGAGATGGGCAGAACCCCCTTTATGTTCTGGGTTGATAATGGAATAAGAAGGCCAAGGGATGAGCACTGATCTCGGTATAATTGAATTGCACATAGAGACGACCGAAATGATGTTTTACGGCTTACCAATATATGGACGCAACGAATTTATTTGAACATTTTTTGACCAGAATGAATGTAATTTCAAATATAGGGTGCATAATCACATTATAGATTATTGAGTCACAACTCGAATAGTAAATTTTTGGCTTTAACTAAGTTATCCTTAGACCAATTGAATCATAACAGTTACACGTTACACTTGACCATTACAATTAATGACAAGCTATCATGTACAGGTCAGTGCGGCAATTACACCTTTTGCTGTTCATTACCAGAAAATATAGTATCATTAACGCCAACCTCAAACTCGTTAACGCAAAACGACATTCATTTTATTTAATCGACATTCATTTTTGCGTAGAAAGTGACATTCATTAGCGTAGATACGCAACCATTTGTGTCAAGGGGCATTCTATAGCGGCAACAGACGACCATTAACATCATTCTACTATACTTTAGGGATAATAAAATTTCAATTAGGCAAGATATTTATCCGGTCTGTTGGAGAGTCCAGTGAAGGTTTTACCGAATTCGGACATGCATAAGAGATAAGGGAATAAATCTGTCACAATTCGTACATCAACTGAATTTGGTTAGACCGTTCGAACCTCTTTTATTTTGCGAATATGTCAATGACTGTTTTGCTACTTTTCGCTCAGCCGACCACATTCTATGTATTCGGCTGAGCCCTTTCAAGACTATCTTAACTCACAACATTGAAATGTGTTTTGTAGTGGGATAGAGAATAGTTCTATTCTATCATTCCCGAACGTCCTAATTGATCGCACACACGGCTTTCAACCTCTGTTAATCGGAAGCCCACGTTCACCGATTTGTTTATAAATTTTGATAGTTTTATTCCCTTATCTTTTAAACGTACACCTCACTAATCGACATTGAAAAGTGCTAAACATTTGCCAAAAGTCAAGTAGGCTTTGAGAGTTTAAAAGATGTCTTCTTAGTACCAGCAGTGTAACATTAGCGAATTTATGGAAAATAGCCCCAACGTTTGCAGCTCTCGACAGGTGACTTTTTAATTACCCAAGCTAAACTTTTTATATACTATAATACTGTAACAGAGCTTTCTTTTAATATAAAATTTATTGTAAAATTCAAAATACCAGGGCATTAATTTTGTCTTTGAACTTTCCTCATTTACACAGTTTTGTCTGGTGTTGAAATTAACAAACTTCATGCTCACTGGAGCGTTTATAAAAATGACTGTATTTCTGATTTTATTTACTTTGCTAGTTCACCAAATGTCCAAATATTAGAGTGTTCAGTTTCATACAGATACGATGAACCATTACGCGTCAAGAGCGTGTTATATTTTGCTAATTTTTGGCCGATGAAACGTCGTCTCTGACTCGATGCAGTATTCAAGTTTAACCACAAAACGAAATTCCTTTGGAAAGTTTTATTGTGATTTTCAATAACAGTTCACCAAAGAGATTATTCAGACAAAATATGAAGAAATCCGAAATTTCACGTTTGTCCACGAGTTCTCGATATTTACAGACATCCGCTCTTAAATAGTTTTGCTAACGATAGTGAAAAAATTTAGCACCACCTTTAAGAACCTTCACAGAAACACGATCTGGATCTGAATTTTTTGACACCGGAATTTGATGTACTATCGTCTAATAGAGTTCTAATGTCGTTATGATAAAGTTTCTATAATATAAAATATAAAAACTTGAAAAAAGTGGCAAAATAGGACAGAGTTTCTAAAATCTAAACATTTTCCAGAAGAGCATGCCCCTGGAATCATTGAACATATTCGCTGCTAGCACTTATTTGACGGAAAATGCGTTATTGAAACCTCAAAAATGAAAGATATTTAGAAGCAGCCATTCTCTGAAAGTGGGCTAAGTAAACAGATACGCCTAATCAAATTTTTATAACGTGCGTCCCTGGCTGTTGAGAGTAACGGGGAAAAACTAAGCGCAATTATCTTACACTTATGAACTTCTTCATTCTGGGATTCCTGGATGTTTATAATGTTTTCGATCATAATTGAAAGCATAACAAGCTCTAAGTTTCCAAACAAAGTAGACAAAATTATTTGGTTGTAAACGTGTAAATGAATACCGGGCCAGCTCGGTAAATGAGCCAGCTCACCTCATGTAACAATAATTAAAATGGATCGACAAGCCCTACTACCTGGCTAGCTATATTATGATAGAATTTATTTTTTAATTTACCAGAGAATCATTCTGTGAAACGGAGCTCATGTTACTATTTCAAGCTCGCTAAATGAAGAACTTATTTGTACGGCGAAAAAAAAGAAACCCAAAAACAAAAATGTCTGGTAAGTTTTGGTGAAAAGACTGGTAAATATTTTGAGCATAAAACTCGGCTTAAAGCAAATAATAACATACAGAAATACTACCAAAATAATTTAAAACTGCGCTTTCGACCTGTTCAGTCAGGCCTTGAAGGCCGTTCATAACAACCATTATTAGTCTAATGGTGCGAAGTTTCAAGGTATTCATACTGCCACACTGATTTTACTTTGGTCATAACCCCGTTGTTTCGCAACAGCAGGGGAAACAATTTAAAAGTAGGATATCTCTTAAAACAAAAAATTGAGTGGAAACCAAACAATTGTTTTGGAATATTTTTTGCTCAAAAGAGGATTTGCAACCGTGGTTATCCCTATTGATTGCGTCACTATCTCTCCACCGCTGTGTGTGGCTAGCGTTTGAATTCACCAACAATGCAGAATATCATCTGATCTTGATTAGCAAGGCTGTAGGAAGATCAGTAAGTCAGCGTACTTGATGATTGCCGAACGCTTGAATGGCATTCATTGTTTCACTGCCTCAAGTCACCTTGTGATTTCTGTAAACGATTTATGTTTAAGGAATATATTTGGTTTAATGTATTCGGTAGTTTTGAGGTGATCAATTGCCATGACTCGTGTTACGAGCATAGTTTCTGAAATCTAGCGGCGACTGAGTCCCCCCATCCCCTAACGGAGCAATAGTATCAAAATGACACTCGCATAATCATAAAAAAAGGAAAAAAAAATTACTCAGTTGATGTAAATTACAAATTTTTGCATAACGACAACCGTAAGGTAAACCAAAATAAACAGAAAAAAACCCGGAAAAAAACGAAAATGACTGATACAAACTTTGATTAGAAAAAGCAAAAATGCGAGTAGGCAGGTTTTAAACCCTGAATTCATCATTAACCAAAAAAAGAATAATAGAAGAGACGAAAACTTACAAAACTCTACCACTAGTTAAACCTTCATTAGAATTTTTTATATTTTTATAGTACTTGTTGCCATATTTACGTTTAAAATTTTCAATTCTGTTTTAAAACAAAACTTTTGGTGAAAATTTACTTCAACGGCTTAACAAATTCCATAAAATCCATTCCCTCAATTAAAACAAAAAATTTTTAGATCAAGACGGTGTATCAGTTGCTGGCTTGTGGTCTTTCGTGTGCTTTTCCTAATACAGACCTCAATCAATTCACCTTAAGAGATTTTTTATTTCAGGTTACTGGTAGTAAACCTCCAATACGCACTGCTCATGATTGAAATTCTTTTGACCTTTTTTTTCCCTCAAAAAAATTTAAAAATATAGCATAATCTCAAAACTGGTTACAAATATCCGAAAAGTGCTATAACGGAGATTTATACCATTCATCCGGAGGTATAAGACTTCTGTAACGAAAATGACACGAATTTCAAAACCAACAAAATAAGCATTCAAAAAAAGACAAGAACCTAAGAACCCATCAACCTGCTTGTACAACAAGACGTGGGAATGACTGCGATGATATCTGGACTTTATTAGAAAATCATTTTCAAATTAAACTGAATTGCGCTGGAGTTTCTGTGCATGCTCAACGTTGAGTATGCATAGTTCTAAAAACTTATCCTGTTCTCTTTGGTAATAATAGTATAGCAAAGCCATACCATGAAATTAATGTGTATTAGCTCTCAAATCTCCCGCCCGATTTTGGGCATTTTCGTCGTTGGAATTTTGGTCAATGATCCTTATTGAAAGGAGGCTAACAACTGATACATCGAAATTACCCAAAAATTAGGCATAATAAATAAGTATATTGTAGTGTGTTCTAATGATCAACTTTACAATAGCTACACTATGGCCAATATCTAGGGAGTCAAAGGCCATTGGTCCATTCTAAAAATTCGATATTGGATTAGTTTTTCATAAAATATCATATTAACTTCAATTCTTAGATTTATTAAACTTGGCTAGGCAATGACCACATCAACATTCCAACGATTTACATTACACTACTAATTGTGGTCTATAATTCATGATGTTTAATAATGCCTTATACACACTAACGACAGTTTTTTTTCAGTAACATTTATCGACTAAAGGGAGCCGAAGTTAGCTGCAAAACATTTAAATTTTTTAACATTCTTATAAGTCATAAACAAACATGTCATCTATCATTTCCATTCTAATTAGCTTATTTGTAATCAGTCACTCATTTATCTACAAAATCTATTCGATTCCAAGAGCTTATCGCACTATCCCAGTTTTAGGAGTGTGAAGAAATCTGCTTGTTTCAACCAATTTACAGAGAATTACATAGTACGGCTCCATTGGTTTATATTCGTAATCGATTAATTGCTGTCAACAATCAATTTATATCGATTAATCGTATTGAATAAATTAAATCATGACAAGTTCACAGTGGTTTGTCCTTTCAAAGAAAGGAGTGTGACTCAAGAAAAAAACTTATATAATATAATTATATAAACACAGAAAAATAGCCAAAATAAAGAAATATGCACTTTGACTGTCTACATATTGTTTTTGTTTAAAAATAACAGTGTATCAACAACAGCTGCCTGAAGTGCTGCACACTTCTTCGAGACCACTATTGACTGCAATGAGAGCGCGACAATGCTATTTCTTCGCATTTTTGAACTTTCTTTGCAGAAAGAAAGTTCAGGTGAATATCATGCTGTGTGTGGTTGTTGTCGATGATCCGATTATTTTTAACAATAGTCGATTGCCAAAAAATAATCGATTAATCGATTAGTCGGGAGCAGCATTAGAATTACAGGATTTTGAGGCTGAAGACAAAAGGCCCGTTTACACACTCGATTACGTGACTCGCCAGTGTCATATCGGTTAATTTGTTAAATGCACGTGAGTATCGTGGACGAACTAGAGCGAACCACAGGAAGATGTCATGTTGCATACATTATCTCAGGGTCATTGCGACCACGAGGATGACAATCGCAAGGCACAAATTCGCACGTATGCGCCTGAAGGCGAAATTTCAATCACACCCAACTCAAGAAATCCCACTTAGTTACTCTCTCTTGTTCGTGAAACTAGAGTGGAGTACAGCGAAAACTGTTTATGATTAAATAACTAACTTTTTCCTTAAGAAAATGTTGTTGATTAAAAAATTCGATTATTGAAAGTAAAGAGAAATCGTCATATTGTCGTTAAATCTTAAAATTTATCGTAATGACATAACTCAATAAGTTATAAACGTACAATGGTCAGTTATGAAACGAAATTTGATCTATTTTCAGTGTAACTAGGGTTTTCTCTATTTTGGTTGCCATCTTGAAAAAGAACGTCGTTCTGACACCTCGCATCATGCATAATGCAATTTCTGATATTAATTTACAAGATAAGCACGCTTGTCGTTTTTCCAAGAAACTCCGTTGAACAGGTCCTTACAAAACAGGCACAGAGGCAGTGATTTACCTTGGGAAGTGGTTTGGATAGAGTACCACCAAAAGTTTATGGATGTTTCAACGTTCTGGGGCAGTTAGGACTTATAATTTTAATTTTATGGTAGAAAAGTAGGCTCTGAAAATCCACACTTCCGTTCACTACGCCGCTGTTTACAAAACCCACTATCTAATTAAACTGTTTAACTCGGGAGCGAATGAAACATTGTCGGGCAATCAGGGCTTAAAATACCCATCGAAAGCTGATTATTCACAAAAATCTTTTAGCTCCATGAATCAGATTTTCTTACCAACTCCGAAACACATGAAACATATTATATACCGTCATAACTTCACTTGAGCAGTTATAACCGAAATGCACACCAGTAATAAACACTTGACTTTCCTGTGCTATTTACAAGAAGCAATACACCAACTCTTTAAACTATCTGGGCTATACAGAAGATTGATCACTCCCTCAGCGGGAGGTAAATCGGCATGTCAGAATAAGTTTTGTGAAAATTAACTGACTAACAAAGAAATTAAAAATAAGAAAACCCTCCATCTCGAATTCTCAATATCAGAAATAACCCGCTTCAGATAGGGTTAAGGAAGAACATCAACGGGAACTGATCATGTGTTAAACATACTATATTCCATAAAACAGAATAAATAACATGGACGTTCCCTTTACCTGTGGTTGTAGTCGTAGCATTAGGGGTAGTCCCAGGTGTGTTCGTCGACGGTTTCTCACCTGTAGCCACATTTATACTTGCCCGCAGCTCACCCTGGTTGTTCCTTGTTACACAGAGATATGTGCCATTATCACCATAATTCACATTCTTAATGATCACCATTCCATCTTCAGAATCGTCCAATATTGTACCATTGAAAACAATCTGGTAGTGTGGTTTAGGATTCCCTTTGGCATTACATGTTAACGTAATATCCTCACCAATTATGGCAAAGTTGTTTACCTTGTCACTGGTAAATAAGATGTCGGTCGGTTTATCTGAAAGAAATTATAAATAGTACTTCAATAAACCTCTAAATGTAGTGTTCTCACTGAGAGACTGTACTTAACACGACAAGTTTATTTTACTGTACCTAGGGACGAATGTACACAGCACACACAGATCTACGATAAAGATAGAAACTGATTTTTGTCCCGCCTTTTGTTGTTTGACGTTACTGAAACGTAATCACTGATACACTTAACACATCAGAGAAGTAAACAAGATTTTTTAAGATCCTTTATTGCTAGATCAAGAATAACTTGCAAATTTTGAAAATTTACCAAGATTTTTGAAGTTGTACAAATTTTGGTATTTCTTAAAAAACCTATATTTCAGAATTTTTTCCCCTCGTTTAAAATATTACGACATTATTTAAATTATTCTTAAATTATTATGACTTTTCGTACTTTTAAGTGGCATTTCAATGTAAAGGAATTTTAGTTTGCTAACGTTTTCAAGCACTCGCGTAGATTTTTGAGTGCGTTTCAGGGGATAAAATAAAAAATTGTGGTAATAAAGTACTAAACCCATTGAACCCAGCTTGAAAGCATTGAACAGAGCTTGAAAGCTACCAGCTGTACCATAACTGAAAGACTAGTTTTCAATCAAATTATTCAGTCATTATTACGTCCTGACGCTTATCATGGTGTGTAGCATTAAATCCAGATATGCCAAATCCACTGGGTGTTAATAAGTAGCACCACTGCTTCAAATCAGATAATTCAATTCGGTTGAGGTCAACGAAATTTCGACACAAACCTTCCGAGACACAACCGCAGTACATTCGCAGCACAATCACAATACAACCGCAACATAACCACAGCATGACTACAGTTTCACGGCGTTTTCTTTAGGTTATTTCTTAGCAGTACTGTATACCCTTCAGGAAGTCGGCACTACCACCTTAATAAATACAGAAATTGTGGCCATGCTCCCGGCAAGGGCTATTTAAGTTCAGTTCGAAGAGCTCTGCACTACATTTACAAGTTCGGAGGATTTAGTGTCTCCATTCTCAACTGGAGGCACTAAAGTTGCATTTTTCGCACTAATCCCGATTGTTATCATCTTAAAGAGATTTCATTTCACCGTCAAAAATGACTGGTCGCCTGTACTATTATTCTGAGGGTTAACGTGTAAGCTTTGTTTATTAAGGTTCCATTAGCTGATCTAATTACTTTCCATAGCCTTCCTCTGAACTGATCGTTGTAATTTTCTTGGAAGATTACTTATTCTTGCGCCGTTACCGCAGTTTGCTATTTCTGTCTTGCATGATCAGAATACGTGACTAGTGCTTTGAGAACCATCTGCTTCTGAACGTATCCAAGACTAAACTTTTGTTCTTAGTCAACCGCCAAATGATTTCGGGAATTCCTGACTTTCGACTGTCTTTTCTAGGGAAGGAACTTACACCAATACAACCAGCATATGATCTTGGAGTAATTTTTGACCAAAACCTCTACTTTAATACGCATGTTGTTAAGACTGTTTCCTCTTCGATGGAACTTTAGCATAGATCAACCAGGTGAAGCATGTCTTGAACAGACATTTACTTATTATAGCAATTTCAAGTTTTATTTTTGGGAAAATGTACTATTCCTCATCACTGTGGTCCAACACTAGTGCAAGCAACATCTGCAAAATCCAGGCGGTACTGCATTTTGCTGCTCGAATTAACACTAAATTCTGCGAAAGTCGACCATATCAATCCACTGTTACACGAGTTACGCTGGATCTCAGTTAAAACCTTTCCTAGTTTTTTCGTGACTTAGTCTTAACTTTCAATGTCCAAACAATTCGTGAAAAGAGTCAGTATAAGTGGACGTTGCACTCGAAATTCAGTATTTGAATATTCCTTTTACAGAAGCACTTGCGAGGAAAGAACGTTTTATGTAAGGGAACTCGCTTGCTGTCAGGACATTTGCTAAGCCGAAGCGACTAAGTGTAAACGACATTCTTGGCTGAAGTTGAATAGATGCTAATTTGTATAAATCTCGAGACTTTTTCCGTTTGGATAACCCCTTACCTGAGCTACACAATCACAGGTACGTCTGAATCGAGTAGCTTTGCAATACAAGTTCTGCGAACGAAGTTGTTTTGAGCAGCTTTCAAAAGTGGCTTCCCGACTTCATTCTTCCCCAAGAGAGAGTTCTTGTACCAATAATTATCGCCTGGATTTTGCTAGTGTTTAATGGTAAAGTGGAATGAGGATTCTGGTTCATTCATCTCTGCAGGACGACGGCTTTTAAATATTTTGTAGTATTTAACAGGAGAGCGTTCATGGTCAATTGTTTGAGAAGTGGGATAGAACACTCGTCCAGGCCATGACAGTCTTCGGTTGCTGTCTCCGCATTCCACATAAGGATTTCATTGCTTTATTCAGGATCGTTTTCCCTAAGAAATGTCGCCCCACTAAAGACTGCAGGATGTACTTCTGGCTCGAAACAAAAATGCAAGGTATACAGCCACCAGGTAACACGCTGCAAAGCTACTTGTTTTTGGTCACCAAACTACCCTTCGGCGAAAGAGTTGTCAACTTCAGCCTTTCTCATTTCTCGGGTAGCTTGTGGATATGACCTTTACCGTATTCGACCAATAATGCTTTCATCAAGATTTTAAAACCTCTCAAGAAAGTTTAAAAGTTTAAAACCGTCTTCTTTTTGCAAATTCACCGTTGAACTCTTTGGGGTGAGGTGTCGCTGAATGCTTCGTTTAAAATAAGTAAGAGTTGCAGGTTTGTACGCTACGCTATTTTCCTTTTTTACGAACGTTTTACAGAGGAAAAAAGTACGTATTTATCTCTCTCTACTCGTTCTTCTTTTCTACAAAACTTGCACAAGGTTTGCTTGTCGTATTTTGTTGTATGCTATGTATTTTTCCGATTTTGGTCAGCAGTAAAAATTTAGAACTCTCTCACGTTTTCTTTGTTTATTTCGTCGGTTTCGTGACTCGTTTGATCTTCGTCAACAAAGCGTTGTACCTTCGGATGAATACTTAGCATAAATCTTCTTCATAGCACTTCTAATAGACATTCTCAACCAACTTTGAGATAATATAGAATTTATCAGTTTTTTAACACAAAAATATAAAAAAAATTTTCACTCATCCGACGGTAACCTTTGAGAACGCTCCAATTTTAAGATGGAAAGCCTGGCTATCTAACAAACAATCTTTCTTTAAAGAAAAATGAGGGAAAACTTTGATTAGAAAACGACTCGAAATATCTCAAAATCGCACCTAATACAGGGTCTTACTACGAACATCCAATGATTAGCAGTAGAATTGTCAGAATGGATCTCTTATCATTTATTAAACCGTTAAAGGTTATTCTCACCAAACGTCTTGTTTTAATAAAACAGAATCGAAATTGTAAACTTAAATATGATGATAAGCAGTTTAATTATAAAATACGGTTCAGTTTGGGTTGTTAAAATTTTTGGCCAAATGCTGTGTTTTCTTTATTGCATTTTCTTTTCCCTTTATAGTAAGGACGATTTGTCTTTTATACAATTTTGAAAAATCATGAATCTATCCGGATTCTCGAGAAATATATTGGAGGGGTGGGCGAAGGATTGTTGCGTACACGTATTTCTAGTAGGAGAATCTAACGCTGAAGTTGTTAAGCTCTCTAAATGGGAAACATCTACAATCGCCCGAAAGCAACGCACTTACAACCACAACGAGATTATTACGCCGGAAAGTAAGAAGGCAGTGCCAAAATGGGATCTGTACGATATGCTTACTCTTGCACACTCCCGAACGGCCCATAGAGGACGACAAATCACCTTGAAGTAGATACCCAGCAATTATTCAGAAGTTAATTTTCGGGTAGTAAACATGTTCATTGAATTATGTAAAGTTCATGAGGAAAAAAAGTCCATCACCAGCCGGGTAAAGCTCCTAGATAAACCACTTCACTCGCCGATCTTCCTGTCGCTCTTTGAGATAGACCTTATGGACTTTAGAAACTTCCCATGTAAATGAAAATGAACATAATTGACCATCACAGAAAATATCGCCCCACTCCACGCTAAATCGGTGGACGAAGTACTCCAAGTATTGAAGTAATGCTGTTTCACCTACGACTTCCCTCGCAAAATAATATCTGACAATGGCAAAGAATTTAAAAACTGCCAAATGGAAGAATTCTGTAAACAAGACGAAATCGAGCAGACCCATGGTTCGCCTCAACACAGGAACTGGTGGAGAGATCCAACAGGTCGTGGAAAAAAGATATGCGTGCACTGATAATAAGCAACCCTTCTAAAGACAAGACCAAGTGATGTAAGTACACTTCTGGAGCAGCGTACACCAGAAACATCAGCAATCACCAAGCTATCGAATTGTCGCCATATGAAGCTATATTCGGAATAAAACCTCATCGCGAAACGTTGCGTAATTCAGCTAAGACTCATGAATACCTTCTGAAGGCCCAACAACGCCAACAAATTCCAAAAAATTAACAAAAATATAACGCAGAAGTGGTCAAAGCCTAAAACAAAAAAAAATGAAGCAAGGAAAAAATCCTTCAAAGTTGGAGATGTGGTCCCTATTAAAATAGATCGGGTCGACAAAACATGATCACTTCACCCAAATATACTGCTAGGAAAGACTGCAGAACTTGACAACGATTATGCCCACGTAGTCTCCAAATTTGGAAGGACACGAACTCTGATATCGCCTACAAGGTTGTATGGCTCCAAAGTAACTAACTTACAGTTTGACTATACGACAGAACAATCATTCTCCTCAGCTTGTAGGAACGCCAATGATTCCCAATAAAATTTATTACAATTAAAAATTAATTCTGATAATGATATTTACTGTTTTAAGACGATATAAGTCCATGCTCCTGGTTAAAATGACTACATGATAAGATACATGCATTTGTAGAAACTATTCAAGTGGAATATAAGTCATCTACAAATTTAAATAACAAATCTTTATCAAAAACATGTTGAGTTAATTAAAATTCTAAGAATTCTAATCACATCATAACGTATCCCGTTTTATGCAGTCTTCGTCGTTTTCCAGGGGTCAACAAATCTTCAATAAGGTGGTCGTTGAACTCTTTCTATACGGTAACGGCGCCCTACTACTGTCTAACAACAAATGATTTTACTCGTCAATGGGACACCTATCATCGGGAACGAGTGATGAAAGGACTCAATTATAATGATTAAATAGGTAAAATTTCGATATTTTGGACCAGACGTCGACCAAAAGCGTGGCCGCTGACAAGAGTTTGCCGTTCCGGGAGGTTGGCCATTAGCTTTTTCTTACATTTTACACTGCCTCGACAAGTGGCTACCCACTACAAGGAAAGACCACCGAGCAATTTCCAAGCTGATGTACCAAACGTTCATCGTTCTAACTTATTAGGCAGTTTAATTTTAATTCGTTCTTGTTGGCTGTGTATTTGGACCACCGCAACGCGGCAAAATTTTTTTTAACCTCATTTTTTCAACAAATAAAGTTGAAAAAAATTTCTCTATTGCTTTAGATAACGGCATAAGCGCTATAACCTATTACGATACCTACGTTCAAAATATAAACTATACTAAAAGTCAAAAGTTTACTATTTTCACGAAACTTATCAGCATGATCGCGAGTTAGCCATAAGCTCCTGTTAATAAGTACGGTAGTTTTGAATTCACATTCATTATAGTACTGAATGATTAAGATACAAGATTATATTACACTCACATTCTACGATCACTGGAACCTCATCAGTTAAATTGTGGCTTCTCGCTTTGCATATGTATGTGCCATTATCATCTTTCCCGACTTTCGTTAGCATTAGCGTGCTCTTTAAATATTGCTCACTAAGCACTTTGCCATCTTTAGACCATGATGCAGTAGGAGGAGGGTTGCCGTTCGTACCGTTGCACAGGCACGTAATATTTTCACCTTCTTTTAACGATGGAATCCGAGAACAGTTTGTAGTTGCAGACGGTTGTTCTAAAACAAAGTCAAAGAATAGATGCGTAAAACTCAAGCAACCAGAAAGCCAAAGTTTAAATTTCCTAGATTTCTTCGTCATTGATTTTCGGGTTTGACTGGGGAATTTTATCGCCCCAAGACGTTTTCAAGTATACGAATCTCAACTTGTTTCTATTCTAATTTACGTTACACTTCGAACTCTAAGCGAGGACCTTCGCTAAAGTAGTAAACTTTACACACGTTGCCGTTGTTTACAACTCTCTTAGTAACTAGCACAACTAGCAGTAGGAAGAAATGCAATAAAATTTCAGCAGCAAGTGACCGCTATAGTAAAATACGACCTGTCTACTTCTTGGTTTGTTTGATGTGATCAACAACACCCTAGTTGCCAGTTCAAATGCAAATGGTTTGGTCAAAGTTTTAAGGGCGCCTAAAAGTAGCGAAGCCCGATCAAGAATTGTGACAATCATCAGGGTATCAAAGCAATCAACAAACAAGGCGGAAATCGTTACCTAACTATGAAAATTAAAGTCCAGTAAAAGACGCGTAGAAGAGGTATAATAAGGAAAAGATTTATGAGGATCTAAGTTTCGTTGCATTTAACGTAACATCATCAGAGAACGAGATGAAATGTGAAAAAGACTTATTACAAGGCTACTTTTATACAAGGTTAAATTATTCACTTAGGAATTTTTAATAGTAACCTTATAAGTAGTCTTTGTCACATTTGATTTCATTCTCTGATGATGTTGCGTTAAATGCAACGAAACGTTAGATCCTAATAAACCTTTTCCTTATTATGCTTCTTCTACGAGTCTTTTCGTGTTCTTTGATTTTCAAACTTCAATCACCCAGGTGTAGCACCACAAAGTTGACTGAAGAAATCAATCACCAGAAATGGGAATTTCTGGTTCCGAAAAAGTGAATGTGCAACAAGATTCGCACAGAAATAAAACTGAAAACAGTCAAACAACTTCATGCAGGCGTTTCATGTCGACGATGTTCCGGACAGTGCATACTTCACCAAATTAGATAACTAGATCTGAGAAAGAGAACACCAAAAACATCGTCTAGAGAAACGAGTAAGTACAATATTAGGGTGGTTTATACTTGTACAGTGAAGATTTGACATTGCTGTTCAGTAAAACATCAGCCTCTTTTAAAATCTTGCTACCACTTCCAACTTTATGACCGATAAAGCCATTTCCTTTAGTTACTCACTCTTGTAGTTATCTGTTTTTATTCGAAGATTTGAAAGACGGATAATGCTTAAGACTGCGCAGGAAACACAGGACTAGTATTTATGGCCTGTTTGACTAAGCTTGAAAATTTATGCACTAATGCTGTAACAGTTTAAAATAAAGTTCCGAATTTAAAATATCCATTTTTTACCATCAAACAAGGTTTATCTGTGACACATATAACATTTCCATTGTTTGGATAGGTCTTTCAAAAGAACATAAGCCATCTTGAAATTTTCCACCAGGGAAGTTCAAACAAAAAAGAGACCATCTAAATATCATCTGAACTGACAAACAGACCCTCTTCTAACAAACATTTAAGCTCAGAATTGCCGATGAGAGTCGATAAATACTCACAAAAAATATGCGTGACCATATAAGCACATTATAAGCTACTCTAGTGCCAATATTTAAGTGCATATCCCGCGTGTGAGAATTATATAGATTCACATTCTTTGGATTTTTGCCATTATAAATGCATCTTGCTTTTAAAAAAATTCATCTCCAACGAGATTTTCGAGGCTAACGCTTCGTTTTGTCTTAGCATGGCTGGGAGAATAAACACGGGTACCTGCTTACCGGAAATGACGTCAAATTGGGTATGACTGAGAACAGCAAGTAAGTGATTTACATAGGGCAAGGTTAGGTTTCTGCTTGAAAAACTCGATTTTTGATTCGGAAAACCGTTCAGAATTGTTCGGAAACATGCAATAAGGTATGTCTTACTTTCAGGTATGTCTTCCTCAGATCCGGATTATAGCCGAAAAGTCTCAGGGACAGACGTCACAGAAGTCAAAGGTGATTCACGAACCTTTGGCGGAGGAAGAATGGATGTCCCTTCAAATCGAAGAAAGGATTGCAGATGAAAAGCGCTTAGAAGTACTTCGAAGTCGGTTAGAAGTGTCAGAACCAGTGGATAACTGCCACGTGACACTGCCATTACGTTTCTCTTCAGCCTTGAATCTGGCAACATTTTAACACAATGGTAAGCAGGGAACCAGGCGGGAATTGCAATTTTTGAATAAATATAATAGCACAACACGACACACGCAGTACGGTCATAATCAGATAAAATCAACTTATGTCTACTGCTCTAACCTAGAGTAAGGATAAAATTATAGTTTGCAATGAATAAACAGATAACTTCTATTACGGGATCTTTAGTAGTCGGAAATATAATTTAAGAATATTAAAATAACGAAAGATGAACGGAGATAATATTGCCTGTTAAAGAAGGTTTAAGCCTACAAAATTCTGTCCCTTCTGTCATGTCTATTCTACCTAGTCCCTTCTGTCATGTCTATTCTAAAAGTTTATACGTCCTACAAAAGACGTATGTCGTTTGAGTCCTAGCAGAGAGACCGAATTTTGTAGAAAAAAAGAAATTTCCTCCATGTGCAATTTAAAGCATTTCTGGCAAGTGATGTTGATGATTTCCATTTCCTTAGAAAAAGAAATTTCTATAACAATGCGCGACATGGTAAAACTGTTCGAAAATTGTATTTCGATTATCAATTAAATAAGCTTATTGTTGACCCATGACTTTTTAAACTTACGGCTTTATAATCCTATAAAAGTTGCATATTAAATGCGATTAGATTTCAAGGCGATTTTTCTGAAAAGGAATGAACAAGGAGAGCGATATCTTTAGGTATATCGGCCTAGTGGGGCGAAATCACCGGCGATTTCGGCCAAGGGAGGACGAAATAACATGGGCGGACGTCTCTATGACTCAAGATCCGGCATATCTCTAGTAAAATTAACCGGTTTCTTACCTAATATGATGACCAGAATGTTAGACCTGATTAAGTTACCACCAGCACTAGCCGTCAAGGTTACTGCAAGAGTGTACGTCCCATTGTGACTTATATTCGCATTTTGAAATACAAGTGTTGTTCCGTCTACGACACTGTACGTTTGATCAAGAATAACTGGAACTGAGGCACGAAAACCTAGAGCAGCCACGTCTTTAGCTTGAGTTGATCCAAACCTGGTAAAAGTCCACTGAACACCAAAAATATCAGACGATGGAAATTTAACTTCCCATGGCAGTTTAACCGATGAACCTGGAAGCCAATATGTAGCATTACCATCAGGAAACGAGATCTGTGCTAAGAGAAGAAAAAAAAAATCAAGAAAACAACAGAAATTTGGCGTCTGACCAGATTTTCCACCTAAATGGAGAACGGAGGTCAAGATAATCTCATTCTCTACCAGTGATGCAAAGTATACTTTCCGACTGGCTATATGCAATAATTGTAACCAGGCGCGTAGCCAGGAATTTTTCTTGGGGGGACGGGGTGGTGTCAATGTCGAGCAACTTTTGACGCTGGAAATTTTCAATACTCCAAAAGATGTACTGCCTTCTTCTATGCTAGTTCATTTCATAAAAGAATTATCTGAGCGTCATGGTAATGGAGAGTTAGGCTAACGACCACGCTTTCTAAAGTCCATCGTTTGTTTATTTCACTTCTATTTACAGAATATTTTTTTTATTTAAAAGAAGACTCGAATAGATGATTACTTTCGCTTCACTCCAGCTATTTTTTTGAACTAAGGTCAATTTTGAGTTGACCCTGATCTGGTAAAAGTCCATTAAACATCAAGAATATCAGACGATAAAAATTTAATTTCAAATGGCAGTTTAAAAGATGAACCTGGAGGCCATTGTGTAACATTACCATAAGGAAACAAAATCTGTGCAATGAATTAAGAAAACGGGGATTAAGTACGCATTCCAACAAAGAAGTAGATGGGAGTCAATTCCCACGGGACAATATATGGATGGGGAAGTGTTTCTGCCGAAATAATTACTACTTATTCACCGAGCGTAAGTTCTCTACCAGTGAAATATTGGATTGGAGTTTTTAAGTATGGACCGAGACGAGCGCAGGGAATTGAGGTCCGCACAAAAACCGAGGTTTTTGTTATATTTAGTTTTGTTATGTTGTTTACATATACGTATAAATATATATATACATTTATATATATATATATATATATATATATATATATATATATATGTATATATGAAGGAGGAAAATCTCGAGTGTCTGGATATTATTAAGACCCAACCGGGACCTGTTGCGAAAAATGCAACATTGGGCCTTCCGGCTGGTAATCGAACCCGCGACCTCGCCAATCTAGTGCGATGCTCTGCCAACTGAGCTACGGAGGCCGTTGCCAAGAGCATGGCCACGAGTTCAGTGTATATATGGCAGTTAGCGTTCGAGTGTAAGTGTGTCTTAATAATATCCAGTTCGAGTGGGTCTTAATAATATCCAGACACTCGAGATTTTCCTCGATCAAATATCTACATGAGGCCCAATAGGCCGAAACGGTTCCGTCTGCAGTTATATATATATATAGATAGATAGATAGATATAGATATATAATTTTTCAAGGAGGAAAATTTCGAGTGTGTAGATATTTTTTAAGACTCAACCGGGACTTGTTGCGAAAAATGCAACTTTGGGCCATCCGGCTGGGAATCGAACCCGCGACATCGCGAATCTAGTGCGATGCTCCAACAACTGAGCTACGGAGGCCGTTGCAAAGAGCATGGCCACGAGTTCAGTATATATAATGTTGGTAATGCCGATTAAGTGATAGGTATATTCAAAATTCGAATATAAATATATACATATATAAAATCATTAAAAATTCATGAGGAAAAGACAAAAGAAAATCATAAGCGTGTCGGATCTATATGTGTGATAAAGATACATGTGCCTTTGTATGAGAAGAAGTTCAATTTTTTCGGCTTACCAAAGATAAATTTCCAAACTTTCATCGCGAATTAGGGTATTAAGAGGTGAGTTTCATAAGACATTTAAAAAACTCGCAATTCGTGCTTTATCGGGTCGTTAACACTCGGCTATCGCCTCGTGTTTTAAATCCCGATAAAGTATTCCTGCTCGGTTTTTAAATATTGCATATACATTTAAAAACCGAGCAAAGTGCTTAATCGGGATTCAAAACACAAGGCTATAGCCGAGTGATTCCGATCCGATAAAGCACGTACTACGAGTGTTTTTGATGTCTTCTAAAATGAACCATTTAATACGTTAAAATTCGAAGAAAGTTTGGAAATGTATCTTTTGCAAGCCGAAAAAATACACTTCCTATTCACAAAACAAATTCACATGTGTCTTTATCACTTCTAAAGATAGGAACACGGTTATGATTTTCTTTAAAATATACCATAATATAAAATACTAAAATGTAATCTTATTATAAACTTAATGTCTGGTGCCGAGGGAAACCAAAACTTACTGTTTCACGAGGGACAAGACACTAAGTGTTTTGTTATATAGCGACAGAGTCAAGAAAAAAAGAAAAACGAGCTAACTCCGACCTCGATAGTTTCTGTAGGTTTTTCAGTGGCAATTCTTCTGCTGAAAACTCCATACAAATACAAAAAGTGATCCAACATCGTTTTTGGTAGTCTTTTGTGTACTTACCGAGTTTTTTCCCTCTATAAGATGTCTTATTTCACCGTGTGAAAGATTGGAAAAATGTAGTTTCTTAACTTCAGGCTATATTCACGCCTTCGTATGAAATAAAACATTCATCTGCTACTGGACTTTGTGCTATTTATCGCCAGAATTCATGCGATACGCTTTAATCGTGTGCTAAATACATATTTTGCTCAAGTGCTGTAGTGCTAACCGCAACAATTTTGAAATTGTTGCCCGCGCGGGATACATTTAGATTAAGACAAGACCATGTGACTATAATTCAACCAGTGGCATTAGGTTTTACCTCCAGCAAAGCTCGAGTTATATAATATTAAATTAAAGTACAGCCATGGAGGAGATTTTATTTTACACGTAATGAGCACAAATGATCTCACTGTATTTAATAAATAGAAATTGCTTAGATATCTCTATGCTGTAATAGTAACATCAACAATGTCATTTCAACAGGAAAAATGCCTGTGTAAACAAGAGCCGATTTTATTGATGTATTTGTTCCAGCATTAAAAGGTTAGGGCTCACACTAAATGTCAAAAAACCAAGGTGCTTTGACATTGTTAAGTCTTTCCCGCATCACGATAGTGATCTATTTCACACGTAAATACTGATGTTGAGGCACGAAATTGTCAACGATGCACTAGAAAATCATTTGGAAAATTACGATGTGTATTTGATAATCAAAACATTACCAAATAAACAAAATTGATGCTTCATATCTACGTTATTTTACTATCCCCTTTGTGCGGAGCAAAGACATAAACGCCATACAGAGACCATCTAAAAATGCTGGCGGAAAAGCACCAATTCTGCATTAGAAAGATGTTGCCCGTTTTGCGAAAACAGTTTTGCACTTACATCAGTGTTACCAAAGAAACTAATATAACCAGCATCGAATTTATACGACCACAAAGCATTAACTGTGACGGCTTGAACACGTTTCTCGCATGCCCTACAAAAAAATTCCTATACAGCCATTTCTTGACCAACCAAAGTGGACAAAATGCTTTCAGGGCGGGCTAAATAAGCGTTTTGAGGATTCTATCAAATCTAACCTAAGAAAGTACGACATGAACATCGATCACTTCACTAACCCAGTAGCACATCGACTCAGGTGGATTAACAATTATTCGCTAAGGTATAGCAAAGTTTCAAAAAAACCGACTGAAGATTCTTATTTTTGAAGAGTGCCCTCAAGGAGTACTTTCCACCAAACTTACCACTTCACTTCCCAATACCTCAATCTTCGATGTTTTCAGCGAAGTGTGCCAATTAAACATCGGCCGATCAGCCAACGCCCTAATTATGTTGATTGGAAATGATTTTCGATATTGAGAGATTTTTTTGGCAGAAAATTCCAAATCTTTACGAGTCTAAGCCGATGTGATGTAAGTTATGAAATATGAATAAAATTACTGTTGATTTACAGCAGATTCGCACTTTGGATTAAAGGTGTTTTGCCCCATATGCAGTGAATTTCGTGCGCGAAAATGATGAGTGATCATCCCCTTCTTCGTAAGGCTTTGGCAAGCTCTAATTGAAAGCGACGTAACATCCGAACCCGAATGGAAAACATCCCCTTTAAAAAATTCGAAAGGAAAAAAAAGGAACTCCAAGAAAGCATTCTGCCAAAAGAAGCAGAAGAATCGTAGCCAAGTCATTCAAGCAGTGTCTTGATTAAGCAAAACAAAAGCTCAAATTTGGTTGCGTTCAGCTTTTTTTCATGACACGACTAACTCAAAATAACGGGAAGTTGGAATATGATGCTTTTGTCGTACCCAGCAAGCAAAATAGCAAAACAATAAGCCCAGTCAAGTAAGGTTTAAGATATCTACTGCTTTACGTCAGTGGACATTCAGTTATTATGGTAAGGGTGTGCGACTTTTCTCACGTGTGTTTAAACGCAAATATACGGGTAGACATTTCTTGAAGAACTTTGGACAGTAGTAGAAGCAGGTTCTCTGCCTTAAAACCAAAGAGAGTTGGGACATGTAGTTTAAGCTGTCCGTCAATAACATATCCGTCAACTGGCATTTTGCGTCCAACTTTTTGTCTTAGAGCTGCATAACTCTAAGAAATCCTTGCTGGCTTCCTTCCCCTGCCCCACTGATGTAGAATGTCCTAGCAGGCTACAGACAGCATCGTTACAATACATGTGTCTTTTTGTTCATAAAAATAGTGTATTTTAAAGTTAACAATTACCAAAAATTTAAAAAACTTATTAACAATTTGTAGGCAAAATTCAGTCAATATTAATGTTTAATCAGGGTCTGTAAAAATGACGCAAAGTTACTAACATGAAATCAATGTGCACGATATTTACAGAAGACGGCACTTACACTTGCAGTGCATCAGTTTTCACTTGTAAAATGATTTCTCTTTACTTTAAGCGTCTTCTAAATACGGCTTAAAGAATTTTTTTAAAGTAATTTCTAAAATTCGTATCCATTCTGTATCCGGATATATAGACCATCGCCTTTGTCCAGGGTTTTCATGGACCTTGAGGCTGAACGGCCACTCATTTTGTAAATAGCTATTACGACCTGTAATTTCCGTTTTTGCTGTATAACAACTAAGTATCTGTCCTTACACCTGAACCAAATTCATACCTTTACAGCCGTAAAAGTTCTGGGAAGCGTTAAAAGATTAGGGCGGACTTATGATCATTGCATGGGACTTCTACAAATCCTCATTTGGCTTTGGAGGACCTTTACCATATCGTTCTCTCATATCATACTACAACAAATTCAGAACTCGCTGAAATACTCGTATTGTGTATGCTATTCATAAGTTCAAAGTACTTATTACAAAAGTTTTGTAGGAAAACAAATTTGATCTTTTTTAAGCCTGCTGTTTTTAACGTTTATAAAATTTTAGAGTCTAAATGAGATTAACACATCAGGTGATTGCAGAAAACTGCAAAAATTTCCTCCAAAGTAATTGGTCCAAGTTCATCACAACACTCATCTGCCAGCAGCTAGGCCGGGTTCAATTTTGACAACTGTTAGAAATTTTACATGCACGAAAAATGCAGATTATCCCTTGAAATCTTGATGGAGTTCTCAATAGCGTATTAGCATGGCCAGAAAACAAGGTTCAGTTTCGAGATCAACGAATTTCTCTTTTTTTCCACGAACAACGATTTTTCGTCACACATCGTTTTTCTGGAGTAATTGTTCGGGCGAAAAATTACGATGTAGACTTGTTACATAGACCAAATGTGTCCCTCGAAGTACAGTAACATGAGCGCTTTAAAAAATAACTACTAGGTATTGATATCAGCTGAAAAACTTCATTTTCAAACAGTAAAGGGTTGGCCATCATTACTACATGTGCTTCTTCAAATATCTGAACATAATTTCATATCCATTCTGGCCCACCAGTCCCTTACTGTAGTACCCTGCTTTTTTAAAATAGATCTAGCGTTCAGCTATCTTACTACGGTGCCAACTTTGAGGTTTGCTTTATCGTAGAGATTGCTTGCCTTAAACAAACTGGTGAATTTGCCTTTGCAATAGTGCTGCTGTTTTCATTCACTGAAGTGTCTAGTCTAATGGTGACACTGGTAATTTTAACTTTAACTGATTCTTTAGTACAAAGGATCTCAATCCTAAATCATCTCAATCAGCGGGGACTTTTTCGTGCTCTCTTTCATATTGCTCACATGAGGATTCCTCAACACCAACATGGTTATTTCTGGCCCTACAAATCCAATTCCGTCTGCAGTGCTGATGCCTCTCCAACAGGTTTGCCAAACATCTTCGCTTCGTAAGTAGTAACGATGTTGACAAACTAGTCGTCCGACATTTCTACATCCTCAATGAATGCCATTCAGTTGCAGACTCGGAAGTGTGTGCAGTCCCACTCTTTAAATGTGGTAATGATGGCTGCAAGCCAGGCGCGTAGCGAAGAGGGAAGCGCACGGTAAACAATAGTTTTATACTAAAGTGTCTATAAAGGGGGAGGGGTCAAAATTCTCTTTTTCTGTCATTACACACGAGATGGAAGGCTCCCTACCTTGTAAAGGCTTCTCGCAGTGTTCGACGGTGTACCTTAGGCATACCAGTAAAAAGTTATGACATCGCTGCCTCTTATAAAATTTCTTTGCTACGCCGTAGGTGGAAGCTATATCAAAAGGTTCCATTTTCAAACTTTGTGGCATACAACATCATGAACTTAATAAACGTTTTTCTTTTCATTCAATTTTTCCCCCCTTCCACACATTTCTATTATTAATAGTATTTAAATATGCATCACATCCTCAGTTACTGCTTACTCTCTCTTTTTGCACACTGATTGGTGATGAGTCTGTTCATCAGCTGTACTTACCACCAGGTTAACTATCATGATGATGTGGCTTTAACCAATCAAAATATTTGAGGTTCAGCCTATAACAGGTCCATTACTTGGCCTCAGCTGAAATGAGGGTACAAAGTAAAAGGGTGACAGGGTACAGCTCAACAATTTTTTTTCCACGAAGCCAACAAGAATGAGCCAGCTGCAAAAAATACCTTTTTATGATCAATAGTAAACCAACTGTAATGTTTCAAAGTCAAGTTTGAATTTGCTGTGTCTTGCAAATGATCAGCTATCTTCAAACACCAAATTTGTTTCCAAACTGTGCTTAGTTATGCCTAGTACAAAATTAAGGAGTCATGCATATCAAGGAAGCCCCATAATATTATGGGGCTTCCTTGATATGCATGACTCCTTGCCATTTATTGTTTGGTCTAGAAGCCCTGCTGGGCATCCTCATTCATCAATTCTCCAAGCAAAATCACAGAAGCCTGACTTGAGCATGGTAAACAAAATCTCAAAAAGATGAACAAAGATGGAACAATTTATAACTGTGAATAAGTAGTGAGATATTCCATGGTAAAATCTATGTAGTAGTAGACAAACGGAAGGGAAAAGAGAAAAACAATGAATTCCTCACCTTTAAAAAGAAAGTGCAAAATTGCATGAATCTTTGGGATTTTATAGGTTTAAAATGATCAAACTGTTCAATGGGTACAACTGCAAAAGTGGCTCCAGCACTTATAGGAAATGGTATTGTTTTACCAGATTACCATATGGCACTTCAGCACCACAAATTAACCAACAAGAGATAGTAAGACCGTACAGCAAGTCTGTATTGTGTTACTGATCCTGATGCCTAATATGTCTTATATGGAAGCTTCTAAACAAAAGACTAGAATTAACCACAAGCTGAACTATAATCTTTGTTACCATTATTTGTTAGGGCTATTGATATGAATAATATATTTAAAAAAAATTGTTTCAAAATATCATGTGTCAGCTGTTCTTAGTCATAATGTAATAAATTAAACAATTTTCAAAAATTTTAACAACAAATGTTACTATCACTATCAATGAATGGTATTGAATACTGGGTCACAATACTGGTATACTATACCCATATAATGATGCAGTTCTGTAGCTAGACCAGTAGGGAAGTATAAGCCATGAGTCTCCAAAAAGAGATACTCTTGCCCACTTACTAACTTATCCAAAATAGATTTACCTTGAAAATTCAACTAAACCCTGAAATATTTACCATATATCGTCCTCCAACAATGACTAGATAAGCAGTATGAATTCTCACAAGTGAATTGACAAAGGGATTCAATAAACTCATGCTATCCATAAAAATTTTATACAATTCATATATTGAGTGGCTTTTTACTGCTTGGTTTTAAGACCATCATTTTTATTGAAAAATAATACTCATGATGACCATTTGTGCAACAACCTTGTAACAAGAATGCAAGACATTACAATTGATATTAAAAGGGTTATCAAGTGAGATAAGCTACAAAACCTCACGAAGAACCATAGGCCTGAGAAATTGTCACGTTTTTACCACATGGAAACTGAAAATACCTTTCCAGCTTACTAAAAATTGCAAGTTATCCTGAGAGAGCATGCCCCTGCATAATTACAAAATATCATAATATTTCTTTGCTCCTATCTACCATCCTACATAGGAATGTTTGTTTATAGCCTGAGACAGCACATGCATATAATGCAGCTGTTTTTGTCCTGGCAACACATATTAATTCACTAAATTCACTCTAAATGTTAGCAGAAATGATAGACTAGGGTTGGGATTAGGGATATAGGTAAGCATGGGATGAGACGTTCAGCTGGATTAAAACCAGGACCACTCTTTACATATATGATTAAGCCTCACCTATAAAGTGTCTTTCTAATTGACAATTACATTATGAAGACACCAAACATTTCATAGAAACGAACAACGAATGATCTAAATTGTTTTACGAAGACATTATTTTATTTTATTTTACGTCCATCTCTTCACAACGAAATGCAAAGGTTTTAATTGTACTTTTTACTACCAAATAAAAGGTCACCTTTGAAAAGGAAGTGTATAATTCCAACTAAAACTGAAAAATTGCAGTAAATCGTCTCTCCCAATCATCAATCAGCAGAATTATTAAAATCTCTTACCTTGTGACGTTGTCAAAAATATCTCAAGTACAAAAAGAAAGCCACTCATTCGAGAAATAAATGCCATGTATCACTGTATAGGCGACCGTTCTTTTGCAATTTTTACAATTCCCTGGCTATGCGGAGACAAACTTCCGTTGCAAAGTTTGTTTACTTCCTGGTTTTTCGTTTAGTATCACGCGAGCAACGCGTGCAGCTCTCGCGGGAAATTGATCGAATTCAATTTACTCGCAGCTGCCACTAACAGTAGAAACCAGTTGAGAGCGGGGCCCTCGAGATGGGGCTGCAGCCGCTGCATCGCTCCGGGATAAGGAGGGCAAACGGAGGCCCGAGAGTTTCTTGGCGACATATCAAAAAGTTTGTATATAAAGCAAATGGGTATGAGAAAATCATTTTTAAGCCGCCTAAAAAAATATTATTATGGCGGAAAAAGCTATCCAAGTAATTACTAATACAAGATTCTACAGTTTTCTCTTAAATTATGCGCGCGCATGTGCATCCTCAGAAACAGCCAACAGGCCATGGGAACAAGAAATTTCGAGGAAACCGAACTATACCACCACGCGTGGCCCATTTCAACGAGTGTTCTTTATGCAAAATAAATTGACTTGTCGTATTTGTTCCTGTTCCAAGATCATTAAAAAGTTCCCATTAGAGTGATTAATTATGAGTTCCTAAGAGGATATGACTCATTTATTCTTCTGGCCCCTCTTTTCACTGTTTATTGTGAAGGAAGGAGTAGTGGCAGAAGACCTATTCCTAAAATACAAGAAGTCCATAAAATGGTAAATAGGCCAGTACCTCTGGCAGGGCTAGAACCATAGGACTTTAGATTTCGCAAAGAAACGTTGTATGACTTTAAACCACACGTGCACTGGGATTAAAGATAAAAGTAAAATTTCAACTGTTGGTTACTGATTTTAAGTCATAACCTCGTCTTGCCTAGTTTCAATTTATTAAAATTTTTTATAAATAATTACCTTTAATAGTTTAATGACTAAAGAACTTCAAGCAAATCTGTCATCATAATTAACCCTTAACGCCCAGTGTCCGATGTATCGAACACCCAAGAACAAAAGAATCAGTGAGAAAACAAAGGAAAAACAAAAGAGAGAATAAAGAAAAAAATAAGGCGATAAAGTGTTAAAAGAATATGTACGTTGATCAAACTTTCACCTTCCTTTTATTGTGCTACTTGATATTGCGGTATCTTTTCACAATAACACTGCTCGCACGTAGGTCCTCTGTTCATACAAAATTTTATTTAAACGGGCCAGTCGACCTGATACTGTGGAATATTGTGGCTTCTACACCCAACAGCTAACATTTAAGTTAATATTTCTGGTGATAGGTAAACATTAGTTTACTGTAGCATGAAAAAAAGTTCACAATAGTTTCCTGTCCCAGCTGGTCTATGACCTTTTTCAAGTCGAGTTTCAGATTCTGTTCCACTTTTTGCATCACGTCTCATATCGAGAAATCTCACTTTCGTTCCTCTTTACTTCCTTGCAAACATTTTCACACTGCTATGTTCCTCCAGACACTATTTTTTTCCTTACCGTTACTCACTTCTGAAGTCCCAATCTAACTTCTCGTTTTCCAACTGGCTCCCTTAAAAATTTTGTCACGGTTATTCTCTCCTCTCTCTGTACAATCCTTTGGCCCATTCTAGACCAGTTCCACTGCCCTTTTATTATTTTCAATGGTGATAAATACAATAAGAACCCGCATAAAAGAAAATGCGGATTAAGAACCTCCTGGAATTAGAAAGTTGACCAATTAACACCTAATATATAAGAATCACTTCAGCCCGACAAACGAAGGAGTTTCTTATTCGAAAAATTACTAAAATTAAAACATTTCCAACCAGATGAAGGAAGATCTGAGAAAGTTGAACAACAAATCCATAAAGCTCACGAAGATACATATAGCAATGCATCCTCCTCCATAACTTACTTGGCTATATCTATCACGTGCTAAAGGAGTTAATAGCAAGAAAGGAAATATCCACTGGAGGCCGCTAGAAGGAAGCTAAGCTAAGTGGTTACCTGGAGAGCACGAAACAGCATGGAGAGCAGCTGACCATGGCCAGTTCATCTGAACCACAGGAGAAGTCAGAGGCGAAGTTGTCTTCTTACCTGGTCAAGATGAAGATTCTAAAGCAAACTGAGCCAAGTATAAGTATCATCTGGAGTATACTGGATGTGTGCACAAAACGAAGAGACAGTGAGGCATTTGATCTCAAAACATCCTATGTAGCCGAGAAATATTATATGAATGGGAAACTTCTCATGGTAGCCCAGACGTTGCATTAGAAACTATGTGGCTTGGGTAATCTAGCTAGATCTCGCAAATTGTACGAACAAAAACAAAACAGTTTTGATAAAAAGTATAAAGCACAATTTGATGTGGGACTTCAAAACGGATCACTGAATAGAATACACCAAACCAAATCTTGCGCTGCTAGAAAAAGATCCACGGAAGAACTGGATCATTGATGCAACAGCTCATGTATTAAAGGAAATGGTTTGAACCTGGGAGAATCGTGACATGTTTGTGGAGATTGATCGTCCAGGTTAGTGAAGTCTTGAGAAAGACTGTTGGTGGAAATCACTTCCACCAACAGTATTTCTCATGACTACACTAACCTGGACGATCAATCTCCAGAAACATGTCGGCTCATGTATTCAATCTCAAACTCATTAACAATTCATGAGGAAAACACGAAGGAAATCAATACCGAGACGTAGTTTGGATATATGATCTTAATTAGAATAAAATTTCAACAACTTTAAACCCGATTTTCTCTTTAAATAAGGATTCGTTTGAGATGCAATATCATACACTCAAAAGTCGTGTTTCATCAGATATCCAAATACTTCGAAGTTGGTTAAAAAACTCGGTTATCGCCTCGTTTTTCAACTCAATTCCCAGTGTTTGGATATCTTATGAAACACTCCTTCTCGTGCATGATATATTACATAGCGAAGTGCATGATTTAGAGAGAAAACAAAAGAAGAAGATTGAAAAGTATAAAGACCTGACAAGAAAATTAAGACTTTTGAGCTGTTGGGATCGTAACTGCTGTTGTTGGTTATTTGGGAATAATTACCAGTCACATTAAGAAATGGCTGAATACGATCGTGGTCTGTACCTGATCAGCCTCGTTTAAAAGACAAGCCTGTTGAGGACCGCAACAATGCTATGTATGGCTCTGTTACCTAAGCGAACGGAATGTGGCCAGCTGTTTAGAAATTGTAACTCCAGCATTAACATAATTGCCATACGCCTGCTTGCAGATAATGATAATAATCTTCATCTCATGAGGGTATTAATAAAAATGATTACCTATTTATGCATTCTTACGAATCGTTCTCAAAAGCATAATATATAAGCATTGAGAGATTCCAGAACTACCAAATGGATTCTCTTCTTTGGATACTGTGATCCAAACATGCGGGAAGTTGCGAGACTTCAGAAAAGGGTAAAAAAATACGAGCCGCTAGGTGAGTGTTTTTAGCTTTTCAAAAGTCGAGCGACATCCCAAGTGTCTGGATCACAGTATGCAAACAAGGGGAAGAGTTTGGTATTTCTTTTATAAAATAACGACAGACGAAAAGCAGTTAACTTAATGAACACGATGATGAAGTTAGTAATTCTCCCGAAAATCATCAACTAGCAATCAGAGCCAAGCTTAAGAAGGTCAAACCCTGGTCAACAAAGCGAAGCCACTTTAACGTAGAGACAAAGAGACAAAACAAGTATGTTTTTGAAATCTACTCAAAAATCCAGCAACATACCAAGTGTTTGAACTACAGTATTCAAACACACAAAAGCAGTCACGTGCTTCTTCCATAAAATATTAATTTTATTACACTTTTGGCGAGAAATTTTCCTTGTTTCGATACTCTTATCCAAACACAGGTATTAACCAGTCAGAGCTCGCAAACGAGTCACGTAATTTTATCAAAAGATTTACTAAGTATGATAATTACATTAACTTCAGCTCATGCTTGCAAGAAACACAAGAAAATTGCGCATTGTAGTCAATCTCATAATCAACAAAATTCCGAGGTATGAAGGACTTGATTTCTAGTAAAATGAGTTCAATTAACCCCGACTATTGGACCCTAGTTCTCACGTAAATCGGCAAACCCCTAGAACGTGGATGTCATATTCGTCTGAACTGGATTCCTGGCACCACTTTCAATCCATTAGCATGACCTTCAGTGCCTTTATGTATAGTCGCCCCCGCTTATTTGCAAATCCTTTTTGCCAACTCAATTTTTGCCTATAAGCAAATTTTGCATATAAGCGAATTCGTCCCCGGGACACGCGCATCCATGAAAATCATTTGCATAATTCAAAAATGATCAAAATAACCAAAGCCAGATTTTACTATGTGACAGACAACAATGCATTTTAAGAAACGACAGCAAATGAGTTTTAAAAATTGTATTTATCAATACACTTAAAAATATACAAGGGAACTGATTTTAGTTTTGAAAATCATGACCCATTAATCTTTGCCTCTTGGCAACATTTGAACATACATCTGAAAACCAGTTGAAGTAATAAATTTGTGTCCCTGATAAACCTTACCATAATTGTTCAAAGAAAGACTACGTGCAACGGACTTATTTTACTCTCAATAATCGAATATACCAGCTAAAATAAATCAACCGTGCTTTCTCTAAGATCTTGTAATACCTTAAAACCAAAGAAATGAAAGTGAAACTGGGAGATTATGTACCCCAGGGTTGGAACCAAACTAGCGTCATGGACCGGACGTATCCCCAAACGAACCTCAATTCTAATTCTGCCCATTAACTCTTTTTTACCGAGTCAGTTTTCTGATGACCGAACGAAATTACACATTAAATCAAGAGGAATAAAGAAATTGCTTGCAGAAAAAGTAACCACGATTAACAGTTCTAAATGTTAGAACTGTACAGATTCATAATTCTCTTCATTTTCTCTTACATTGCTCAGTTCTTGGTAATCGGGATCCCGTTCATTTTGTCTTTCAAGATTTCCGGGAACTTGTGACCCTAATACCAGAGATTGATAATTATCTTTGTTACTCAGTTGCCTAAGATCCAGTTCTTCATATTCAGAGTCGTTCCCTTGTGTGGCACCAGGATTTGAGAACTTTGAAAGATTTCTTTCTTTGTCCAGCTTATTCAACAACCGCTTTATGAAATACATGACAATCATTCCAAGTAACATTCCAATTGTTGCAGCAATTAAAATAAGATACCATTGAGTTCCACGCCGGTCACAGTTATAACTGAGCGTTTCTGTAAGGTAAAAGGCAGAAAATTGGGAAATAGCAACAAATTAATACAACTTTGCGTATAACGAAGGAAAGAGGTCACGATTGGCTGAAGTGAGAT